>QYTT01081845.1:0-12241 GCA_006980735.1 Dasypogon diadema
TCTTATGATAAATATTTATTACTAGTAACTTTATATTTTTAATGAGTTATCAATCATTCGTTTCCCCTTCAGCGTTCTGAAGGTATGAATTTTTAATGTTAAATTTTCGGATTATTAATGCCGCTTTTTATTTTTAATTAATCCCCGACGCAAAACGAGGGGTGTTATAAGTTTGACGTGTCTGTCTGTGTGTGTGTCTGTCTGTCTGTCTGTGGCATCATAGCTCCCGAACGGATGAAGCGATTTCAATTTAGTTTTTTTTGTATTAAAGGTGACTTATGTGCGAGTGTTCTTAGGAATGTTTGATGAAAATCGGTTGAGCCGTTTAAAAGTTGTGGGGGGTGAAAGTGGAGAAGAATAACCGAATGTCTGCAAATATACTCGAGTGGGGTCTCAAATGAAAGCGCACTGAAAGAGAATGTTCTTAGCTTCGTTTGATGAGAAAATTGGTGGTGGGAAAATTGGGACATGGAAATCCGATTGTCAATTGAGAGTTTTTTACTTTTTAAAGGGAACTTAGGTTTTTTGTCGGGGGTTTTTTAAATTTTTAATTTAATTTTTTTTCAAAAACTTAATAAGACTTTTTTTTTTCTTTATAAAATCAAACTCCAATTCTTTCTGTTTCGTTTGATATACAACAAACCCGTACTATCGACACCATTTTATAGTTATTAAGGATTGTACGTACATATCTCCCATTAGCAGCCCTATAAGAGCGAAGTGCTTATAATTTAACAAGGCGTATTAGCACAAAACCTCGGACCCGGATATGCTACTGAATCGCCCGGAAAATTCCAAATCCCCGATTCGATAGCTGTAGCCTTCACTTGTAAGTATTAGCGTATATATCTATATGCATTTCACTAATATTTAGAAAGCTAATGTTATGCAGTAAGAAATATTGGAGAAAAGTTTCCAGAGTTATACCCGTTACAAGCGTATCTAACAGATACAACAAGTGCTCTGAATTTTATTATATAATTTTTTTCACAATTGTTCCTTCCACAGATGTATTAAGAGTTATTCGCATAGTCTAATAACTTATTTTCTTATAACTTATTTTATTTTATAACTTATTTTATTTTAATCGTAGCTATAATCATGGAAAAAGTTTCCTTCTGTTCTATTAAAGTTATTTGGGTGAATCCCTCTATCTCACTATCTATGGACCTATGAAATCTATGAATCTGCAAGTTAAAAGTTTGAGTTTTTATGATTCGCCTATTGCAGAAAATATAAAAATTACCTTAAGCCGAGTGTTATTAAATATCTAATTAGAGCTATTTTACCACATGATTTATTTTCGCTCATTCTTCAGTCTTAGATGAAATGTCCTGTCATCGTAGTTTCTCTTGGACCATAAATGGTTACATGAAAAAAACATCAGCCATCATAAAATGAAGTTGGTGAAAATGACAGCTCTAATGAGTTTTACTTAATAAAGAGTTGGTGAAGAAATGTTGAAACCTTCAAACTTGATCTCGTTAAGATGATGACTATCCCTCAGCGGGTCGAATACAGTACGAAAAGTTATCTCTGCAGTACAAAAAAAAGAACACTCGACTTAAATGAATGGAATAAGACAGAAATATTAAGCTGCTGAGGGGCGGACGCAGCAAGTTCACATGTGGATATTTATTACACATCGGGATGCCCATTTATGTCTGCACACTCATATATGGCATTGTTATTGCGAAAACCATAGGAAGGATATTGGGTTTATTTCAATTTAGTCATTTCCCTGTTTGAATCAAGCGCGCCATGTGCTGGATATAATCAGAAAAACTTTTCCTTCCGTTCATATATTTGGGAAATTGTTAGGATTCATGCATAATCCGGGTGGAGTTTTCATTGCCTGTGGGTGGCGTAGGATTGGAGTGTCTCATAGTAATCTAAAAAAAAAATTTTGGCAATAGGCCTACTCTTTGGGGGGTCCTTGATGGCACAGCTGGTCATTAACGCTTTTAGGATAATGTAGCAAGGGGAATTGTTTGATATAATTAAGGATATTGTGGGGACGTTCCATTAACGTACATTGGTGGACCTTTTCTTACTATCACACCTGTGTAAACACGCACATTGGGTTTTACAAAGACCCAACCAGTGATTAATGCTTTGCTGACTTCATGCTTTGTTAGGGCAAGGGCAATTACGATAAAAGTCCTTTCCTGGTCGTTATCGCAGTACCTATGCTGGCACCCAATCGTCCCAAATTCGCAAAAATAGCAACAATAATTGACATGAATGAAAAATTAAGTAACTTTACGAGATTAATAATGTAACCAAGGGAACAAATGGCCTTCGACTCGGCCCTTATCTGCCACAAAATGGTGATGAGGAACTTGCTTTGACTACGTACTGAAAGTAGCTGATAATGCTACTTTCTTGTAGACCATAGCAATTTGCTTTTACACAGACCTTCTATCTTTAGTGTAGATTTTTGGTTTGTTGTTGGTGTCATTTGCTTATATTATTTTTTTATGGCTGTAATTAACTTCCATTGTTAAAGGAGCGACATGAGGGGAGAAACAATTCAGGCATCCTTTGTCTATATACGCTAAAATTTAAGTGTTGCAAAGATGTCACTTTATAAGAACAAGATTTTTAGGCAGTTACATTTGAATCAGACATATTTTCTAAACTTTCTATTTCGAAATAATCGATACTTGAATAATTAATAATGCATTATATACCTGAAAACATTGCACACTCGTTTAGGAAGAAAATATAGTCAACTATATTTATCAATAGTCACAACTGATCTCCCTTACAAAGGGAAAATTGTATAATTTTATTGTTTTATACACTTTAGGCACTTTGTTTGTTATAGATTCATGGATAGATGATTTGTTCGAACAAGAAAGTAAAATATTAGTTTGAAAGTGAAGCACAGGTATCTATGTAAACTTTGAATAATTTTAGAGCAGTATTCGAAAAAAATTGCAATTCGCTGATAAACTGCACGGGAAACCTGAATCCTTTAACTGTGGAACTTTTTTCTGAAAATGCACATTTGCATGGGTTACTAAAATCAAGCGAAGCCAAGTACACTTGTCAAGCACAGAAAATGTACCTGTTGTAAATTTTAATTAAATTGCAACAAAGCTTATTTAAAAAATCAATAATGTTATTGTCCCACAATTCATTAATATTACATTCCTTCATAATGAGTACACTCGTCAAAAACCATGCAAACATTTTTAAGAATTGAGTTGCACCAGCATAGTGTGTCGTAGTACCGAAAGATTGTAGTTGACGCCGTTAAAATCTCATTATTTTTAAAAATACGCGATTTATGTATGCACTGATTTTCATTAGCTTCATTTTGACTTATGTGAGGCCAAACAGAAACTCTGAGGGGTGTCGGGACAAGGGTAGGCCGAAATAACAAGGCTCAGTAAAAGTTTGATTCAATTTTTATTATAAATTTCAACTAATAATTTACAAATAAAAAAAATTAAATAAAGAATAATTCCAATAATAATTTAGACATATCCAAATAAAAAGGAGAATAACTCAATTTAAATTAAATACAAAATATAAGGTGTGTAATGAAAAAATGATAATGAAGCCCAAAAAAAGAATTCAAATTAAATCAAATAATAAAATAAAAAAGTAACAATTTTCAAATAATAAAAAAGAAAAAGAGAGAATAAAAATGTAAATGTATTCCGAGGCTTTATGTTTCTGGAAGTAGAAAAAATGATATTAATGAGGTTCGAGTGCATGCTATAGGACAGCACGACACACGATGATTTGCCATAGTGACGTGGATGGCTGAATTCTGTTAATGTGGATACTGTTTATAAGAAGAACAAGCAGTGGAAAATTTGATGGCCGCGATGGCGGTTATTTGGTTGTAATCACAAATAAAAATTTTTTGGTTTTAGAAAAAACAGCACGTTTTATCAGCGTTTTAGAAATCGTATTAATAAGAGAATAGCAAAGACGAACACTAAAGAGTATAAAAAAATAATCGTAACGAATATCAACAGAGAAAACTTTTTTTTGGCAGGCGGGTGAACTTATTATATGAATAGAGAGTTAGAAAACAATAATTCGTTTGAAGCAAGTCAATATCTAATCAAACTCTTTCCAAAAATTTTACGATAAAACCAAAAATTCTAGGTAAGTACTTTATTAATTATGTTTACCCTCACGATTATAAAATAAGAAACAAAGACAACCTTCTGATGAATACGACCCGGTGTGATTTTTTTGTTATCGCGTAAATTTTTTGATGAATTTTCGGTAGCTGGTGTGAACTACAGTCGCCATTTTTAACTTATATTTATAAAGCTATAATTAAAACGCAAAAGAATATTAATCAACAGCTATATAAAATTTTTGTTGTCTAAGGGATTTGAAAAATTTATACATGCTCAAATGGTTGTGTGTGAGTTTCAGTGGGATATTTGTTCGCTTCATAGCTGTATTTCCGTGGTTATAAATCTATCTGAGGATATTCGTGGTGCGATAGTGCATGATAAGCTGTCAATTCTTGTATTGCTGGAGCTTTCTAAGATCTTTGATAAAGTTGATCATTATATTTTGATAAGTAAACTCTCAACAAAATTTTCTTTCATCAATTCCGTTTGTAAATTAATTTTGACATACCTCCGCAGGTGCTCCCTGAGAATTTATTTTAACGGGAAATATTTAGATTCCATGAATATCCCACAGGTCCCACAGGGATCTATTCTGGGTCTTTTATTATTTTCCGTCTTTATGAATAATCTTTGCGATGACACCTCTGTCTTCCCTGAAAAAACATTTTTTTTGGACGGAATTGTCATTCCTTTCAAGGATTCTGTGAAGAATCTTGGAATTATTTTTAATAAGATAGGATTACATGTGTCTCGAATTTATGGACGCACTTCGAAAGCTTTGTCAATCCGCAGATTTTACTCAACGTAGTGTAAGGCGAAATATTTGCCGGATGGATTCCATGTCATAAAGAACGTTAAATATAGCCTTTAATTCGTAGGCGATTTGACGATGTCTCTCAATTTACTGATACTTTTTTTTGAGTGTTCCATGATGGCATACATTAATTTTCGAGCCCTGATATTTTTTCGCAATATTATTTCCAATCAAAGTCCAGTATACTTATTTAACAAACTGAACTTTTGCTAATCGTAGAGAATTTGCATCTTATGCATGTTTCATTTTAATTGTCTCCGATTGAGCGACAATGCTTCAGCTTCAGCTTCAGAATGTGGAAGAATTTACCTGTAGAGATTAGGACGATTAGTGCCAGCGGTAGTTTTAAGGAAAACCGTTTTAATTTCATAAAAATATTTAAATTTATAACTTATGTTTAAATTCAGTTTGTATCTTGTCTTTTACTTTTTTTGTCTTTTGTATTTTCTTTTCAATTGAATTTCGTTTTAATTTATAATAATTTGTTTTTTAGTTTTTCCTACACATATCTAGAAATAGTTAACTTAATTGTGTAGAGTTGTTAATGATAAATAAATGAAAGTTCAGAGATTAAACGAGGAAATTTTAAATATATTTAAATGGGGAAGATATAATGAACTCCTACTAAACGCATCCAAGTCCGAAGCAAGTGTTATTTATAGATATAGTATTTTTCATGCAATCGATGATTGGATGATTGATCGATGTGTCGCACAAGAAAACTAAAGGTAGCATTTAACTCCGTTCCGCTTTCCAGAAAAACAAACTTTTCACCTTTTATATAAATATATAACTTGATTTGTACACATATTATATACTTAAACTATACAAGCAATTTCGTGGAAAAAATTTGTTTAGAAGTGAAATTTCCCTAAAAATTGTTACTTTCTAGAAACCCATAGTGTTTTTACTCTTGAAGTTTAAGAAATCTATAAAAAATAATATCTGTAATGGTGCGAAATCATAGGGAAGGTGAAAAACGAAAAACAAATATGGAATAAAAGTTAAGTCCAAAAGTGCCTTTGAGAATTGAAAGGCAATTCAACTTGAGTTTTTTCAATGAGATAATATCTTAATAGCACTTGCGTGTCAATTTTCACTTAAGTCGGATCTCGCTTTCAGGAAATATTCTCGAAGTCGTTATTTACTAGAAACAAGTTTAAGTAGTGTTGGTATTGTTTACTGATTATGACAGTTCTGCTAATTTTAGAAACAACTTTAGGATTCATTCTGGTCAGAACGGTGATGGAAAGCGATTACCTGGATTAATATTATAACGCATCGCTTACAGCTAAGTCGGTCTTTCGGCAGTTCCATTCAGCACGCGTACTTGGACTGAACATTTAATTGCAAAACATTTAACATGCGAAAACTACTAGTTAAGCCCTTAGATTACTCTGTCAGCACGTCTACTAGGCCCGAGCAGAAACTGCCCTTAACCTATTCACAAAGATGTTGGATTAGTTCTTCCTAGATGGGTGGACTTGCCTTGCCTTGTGATCGATTCCATTGTCGCGCTGGACTTTTTCTCTTATTTGTTATTTATTCAGTGTAAGTGAGAACAAATGGCTTCAACTGTGGGAGAAGGATGAGATCATTATTATTTTCAGCCAGAAATTCCACTTCATTACAACCACCATTGATGCATTGATATATATATATGTATTTAATATACTTTTTACTGGTAACTTTTTAGAACCATCTCAGATATGCATTACTCGTAAAGACCTATTCTGAGCAAATACTGAATTAGTCTCAATAGTTCAAGAAAAAAGAACCATATAGTCAAACCAGTTCTTCAGTAGTAAGATGTCTTCTTTGGTTTCAAGGTTCTTCAAAATAATAAATTCATAATCCCGAGTTATTGGGTTCGATAGCGGTGCACCAAGAAAAGTCATTTTGTTAAAAAATCAAAGATTTTGAGATGGTAAGATATTTTCAGTTTATTATTCAATTATTGAAACAACAGGGACGAGCAATTCTATAGAGACTAAAAATCATACCCGGATACATCATTCTTTTTAATAGTTTGAAGACAACTGCCAGCATTCTTCTAATAATACATTTCCCTTATAGTCCTGAAAATTAAACCTGATAAAAGTTTTCTCATTATTCTCTTCTACAGCTTCCCTAGGCAATGATGTATTTCTAAGCACCTGATTTCTTCCTTATCTCTCTTGTTTATCCCTTTAATCCTCTCTTTCTCAACTCAATAGAAGTAAATTTCACAGTTAAAACTTAATTCCTGGCACAAGTGGATAACAACTTGGGGTGTCATAAAAACTCCCAACAATAACATCTGCGTTAAAAGCCCACAAGTTAGGACTCTTAAGATCATAAGTCTCGCCACAATTCCGCAGCATCCTGTTGTTATTGATTTTAAGGCCGCGTTGTAGCATTACATCATCTCACGACCGACCTTGTGTCGCATACTCCGCCGATCCTTTAACACAACTATTCAAAGTACACCCCATATTCACTTCACATAATTTAGGTGCTCTTTATCCCCCGCACGTATCTGTTGACAGAGATTCGCCGACAACTCATTTATCCATTTTCACATTAAATCCCAAAAGCTTCGAAAGCGGCATCCCAACCGGTTTCCGGCCATCCCAACCGGGACGGTGAGCCTTCTGGCTCAGCAGCAATGGAAAAAAATACACACAAGGCACAATAAACTCAAGTGTTTTGCGGGGAATTGAATGGAGTCGTGGGAGACATGTGAGCTGGATACTATTGATTTTCATGGCACGTTCACATCCGCAATTGTATGCAAAGCATTTTTCATGTGTGTAAACAGAAAAGAAATTAGGGAGTGGGGGGATTGTGGCAGGACAGAATTGAACCTGAATGGACGTGCTATATTCCCGACTAATGACCATAATGCATACGTCAAATAGTAGCCCCGGATGGTGATTGGGCTGACCCACTTCTTTTCTCCGACCAGTGTTTATCGGGCCATATATTCTGCATGGAGTGTTGACCCCCTTTTCATGTTTGGGTCCACGTCCTGGTGGGCTGCTGTCCTGTTATACACATAATATCCTTGGATGAATAAACTCTTTGTGCAAATGTCAGCTGTCAAGTGGATTTTTCTTTTTCATTTGCATACTCACTTCTTTTGTGTCGGCACTTGACAGTGTCATGTCATATATTGTGGAGTGTTTTCATACGCCTGTAGCAAGGATGAGACTAGTCATTTTGCTTGGTTTTATTTTACTGCGGCAGTGAATTATGGTCACTAAAAACGGTCCTGTTGCAATCCTTGAATAACGAGCCTTGGGAAATTTCGCGACTTTTAAGTACTATGAATTACTAATTGCATTTGTAGAAGTTGCTGTGAATACTGCAAACAGAAAAACTCAGTTAACTTTCGTCGATAATATATGGAAGACGCACATTGACGTGATCCTGTGAAATAGCGGAATGGTGGAAAGATTTGCAGATTGAAGGGTTATGGATCGGGAAATGTTGTTTGACCACAGAGCCATACAATTCATGTTCATGAATTCAGAGGAAGAATGGAGAGGACACTTGTAAGGGTTCTTCGGAATATGGCTGTGCTAAAATATACATATGTATCATCTGTATTGCTACAAGGCACACACCGTTAATGTGGAGGAAAACAAAGGTGATTTCTCTACCAAAACCAGAAAGAAAGGATTACACGGATGCTAGAACTTTTAGGCCGGTCAGTCTGGTATTTCTTCTGTTGAGAACAAAAGAGAACTGTCCATGGAGTGCACCACCCTGAAGGAGTGTCTTCTGAATGTAAAGCAGCATACATATTTAAGTAAAAGTGGCAGAAGAAGGGTTGAATACGAGAAGCCTTACGTTGACTACTATGAGGTGTCTTCGCAAAATTTAGTATAGAAAACTGAAAAGAGGCAGGAGATTAGCCCGGTATTGGTGAAATCGGTGGACAACACGTTAAGAAGTAGGACAATCAGGATCCAGATCCAATAATTGTTAGGAGGAGGTCCACTTGAGGCTGTCCACAAGGAGGGGTGCTATCTCCCTTCCTGTGGAATGTCACAGTTGGCTACTTACTCTCGAGACTTCAATGGACAAATAGTCTTGTTATTGGCTATGCGGTTGATACGTTTGATGTTGCGTTGCTAGCGAGGGTAAATGCACATTCACCACTGCCGATATCATGAGAAATGCTTTCGGAGCCGAGAATTTAGACCACTTTGGATGTGATACCAAAGTTTTTGGAGATGTATACTTAGATTCGAAGATGACTTGGACACAATGTGTTTAAGAAGAGATCAGGAAAAATAAAGTTGGTATTGCATCATTGTAGAAGAGTGTATGGAATAAAGTGGCATATCTCGCCGATGTCACACTGCACATATGTATATCATGGCGGTCAGTACTATCCTATCATTTTCTGCAGTACCTGCACTGCTGGCCTAAGCCACGCCATGTAATCGTTAGGTGAGAGGATGCAAAGGTGCATGGGGATTACGGACAGTAATCCGGAAATTCTACTGGTGCTGCCGCCGATGGATCAATTTCATGGCAGGAGAGGTACCACTAAGCATGTAGAGAGATACGATGCATAGAAAAATGCTGGATTACCTAAAATAGATCCAGGAAACACGATACCCGAAGACAGGATCAAGAGGCTCGGAATAACCGGAAGGTTTCATGGAACATTTTGAGACGGGGAATCGAGGATGTGTTTATGCAAGCCGATCGGGGCACTGATGATGATCAAATTGACTTGCAATTATCAAAAAATTTTCCTTATCCACTTAGAAAGGAATTTTCTATTCATACGAAGATTTTTCGAGTATTTTGCGAAGTAAATTTTAATACTGGTCGAGAGCAGACAAGATTCTCCAAGTGACCCCAGAAATAAAAGTTCATAGGATTGAGGTCAGGAGATTTGGGTGGCCACGAAATTGGTCATCCACAACCAATCCTGAGGAAAGCTTTAGACATCAGTCCTACATGAACCACATATTACATCGAAAGGGGGGGGGGCGGTCATTTCTCACCCAGAGCATTTTGAAGCTCACCCCGAAGAAACACCAAATAACGTATTACGTTTAAAACAGGCACGACGAAAGGTCCCAAAACAGTACAGAATAGTACAGATGAAGGTAGTTTCATCGGTTCAATGAGTCCTTGAGAACGATCCAACATCAATATCGTTTACCTTTGACAAAATCTCAGCCCTTTTTTCTTGTCGGATTCAAACATTGCCCGAATAGAGTGAAAATGATTCGGATGCATCCCATGGGATTGCAGAATTCTGTAAGCAATTGACTGAAATATTCCAGTTTTTAAGACGATATTGCGGATGCTTAATCTCGTGAAATCTTCAACAAGAACCAGGACATGGTCCGCTGTGCATCTTTTCCTTTTTCTGCCGCAATCGACATCGACTGTTCGACGACTTAAGAATCCTGTCTCAGCCCGGTCTGTACACAATCTCAAACGTGTTTTGATGTCGAGTTTTTCTGCCGAGATATCTTTTTTGAAGATAAGAGAAAGATAAAAGAAAAAAATTGAAATGCTGGTCGTGCTTTTCGATCTTAAATGCATGATTACAGGTACAAAATTGTCGAGGAGTTGACGGTATCTGATCGTCTGTTAATGTTAGTATCTTCTGAACGGCTGAAGATACCGAGGTTTTTTTTCTGAAAGGTCCTTAAAGGGCGCAATTTTTTCGAAAAGAAAAAAACAATACCCTCTAGAGGAATAATCTTTCAAGACGAAGGATAAAATTTTGACTTTAATTTGAGAAATTTGGACATTAAAATGTATATAGTTCCCAGTGTATAGGTGTATAGTGTATAGGTGCCTAACACCCACAACTGTGGGTGGATTGGGAAGTATTAGGCACCATTTGAAAACTATGGGCGTGTATTCTCCAACAAGGGTCATAAATTGTTCTGCGATGTCCGTTGCAGGACTTAAGATATTTGAAGTAAGAGCAAAAAACAAAAAGCTTCCATTGTAATAAATAAGGATAAAGGAGTGATTTTAGAAGAGAGGGGGGGAGGGTCTCGGAATAAACGTTGATCAGGTAGAAAGAACTATTCCTTTAGTTGAAACCTTAGCTATTTTATATATATAAATAATAAATAATATTTTATCTCAATCAATTTAATTAAATAATAGCTTCGATAATTTAACGTGGCTCCTATGAGTATTTTTAATTTTATTGACCTTTAGATAAATACCATCTTTTCTTGTTTTGAGTTGTCTTCGATTTCTCGCAAACTTTCTTCTATATTCCAGGCTGACATAATCTTGACGTTAAAGGTCTTCGTTCAGTACGAATTTTTAGAAAAATATTAAACTAATTAATGTTGTTATTTCACTCTATCAAATTTACGTACCTCTCTCGGCTGTTAATTAAAATAATTTTATAAACTCCTTCCCACCTATCACCATTTGGTGAGACTCTCAAAATTATTTTAAATCCAGGTGCTGAAGTGCAGGTACCAACACAGTATGTGTACCAATAATTTTAAGATGTCATATGATTAAGATGCCCCCACGTAAGTATTTCCACTGTTTAAGCAAGCCGAATACTCTTATAGTTGCGTTAGTTTAGGGTTCAGGTTAATTAGCTGGGCGCCATTTTAACTTAAATACCTGAATACTCATTAACGCAGTGTAGGCTGAGTACGTTCTGCTCATAATTTTATTTTTCATCCCTTTCTCAGTCTATCATTAAATCCCAGCGCAGGCACTTGTTTAGAGAAAATTTACACCTAAACAATAAACAAAAATACATCAAATCCTCCTAAGTAGCATAAGCAGCTTTCCGATGCCTCCATATTTCACCATTATTGCTGCAGGAGCAGGCTGTAGCCCAAGTATCATGGAGCGTCATAGCTCATAGCCAGCAACATTGGTAACGGTGGCGGAAGAGTAGCTGAAATTGCTACCCCTCTGCCACGTGCTCTGAACTTTGAAAATAAATTGAAAAGTTTTGGCTTGTAATTAACAACCGTACGAAGCTGTTCTTTTAAATTTCGGGATGGGTACTCTTTCTGCTCCAACTATTTTAAACAACCCACTTGGTGGGGAGGAGAGAGGCTTAGCAACTTTTAAATTTTATTTTCTTCTTCTTTGTTTTGTGTTTTTTTCCTTTTTTTTGTAACAGAAAACTTTCTACAAGTTCAAGTTGCGATCAAATCGAATTTGTGAAGTTACATAATTCCAGGTTTGCAGGTAAAAGAAAAAAAATATATTTAAGAGGTGGGGGTGTTCTAGTCAAGTTTGTCTCAGACTAAGCGTGAAAAATGTTTGCTCCTGAGAGAGACTTTTCAGACTTTAATGTATTGCTATTGTT
>QYTT01081846.1:0-15475 GCA_006980735.1 Dasypogon diadema
TTCATATCTACTGAAAAACTTTAATGAATTCGATCCAGCCAATTGAAAAGAAAAACAAAATGTACGTGATATCATCAGTTTGCACGTTCCTCAGGAGGTTCTTAGACTTACACTCGATTATATTTTATAGATTTATAGCACGGGGATATGATCCATATTATATGAATTCATGTTGTGTGACCCGTAGTTTACGTATGCATATGGAATCATATATTCATAAAAAATGTAAAGATTTACGGGGGAAAAACGTAATATTTACTGGAGACATTTCTTTGAGGGATGTAATTATCACAGGAAATACACCAGGAAAGGATTTTAAGGTATCAACTGGAATACAGAGAGACCTCTAACAGAGTCTAACATTCTGCTCTTTTAGCCAAACTTCCAGCATTTGGTCTTGACCCTTCTCTTCTAACTTAGATTAAAAGTTTCCTTTTTGGGTGTTCCATCCGTGTTACTCTGGAGGGAAGTCTTCTGAAACGCTTGTAATATCAATGATGGCATACCGCAGGGCTCTATATTGCGCCGTACTTTTTTCTGCTCTTCATTAACGACCTCTTATTTGTCAACTCCAAACCAATTCATAGTTTGACAGATGACAGTATAGAACGCATGGTTGGGTCACTCAACGATGTTATCACTAAAATTTTTGCCTGAGACAGGGCTAACCGTGTCAAGTTTAAAATATCCAAAGCACAAAGCTGCCTGATTTATCTCAAAACTGTCCTAAACCCCCTCCCCTCTACCTCTCTTCGTTGGGGAAGCATTTAACTTTCCTGACTTGAACGTTTTACGGGTTTAGGCATCCAACAACCTTAATTGGACGGATCACATCTTTGCTATCGGAAACAATGTGATGAAGAGCTTGGACTTCCATTTATGCAGGAGTATTTGGATATTTGGACAGAGCTGGATGTGTTGAATTGTCTGCCTTAGACAAAATTAAGAAATATATATATATATATATATATACGCTCGTTATATATATATATTTACGCTCGTTGTCGAACTATTTAGGTTTTTTCTCAGAAGAATTTTCATGCATGTCTTATAGCCTTACGGATGACATTTTGCTACTCATGAAGTGTAATGTAGCATGCATACTATGCCACTTTTCAGTTTATCATGTGAGGCGGTATGTTGCGTTTGTGGTTATGCATTTGCACTTTGCATTTTCTCAATCTGCTAAAGTTCCTTAATAAGGGCAACATCTGGTGGCAGCTGTCTTCCTAAGATGGCGTCCTAATTTGGACGAATTTTATCATACGATTCCCGGTCTAATATTGTCTTCCTTCCGATCACCTCTCCATGGTTAGCTCTAGGAGTTTGCTTTCCTCCTGTGCGTTTTTCGCAAACAACAGATTCTATCCGACCAGGTCTAAATCTACAATTTAGTTTCATTTAAGCAAATTTGGGATGGGCATTATACTCTAGTGCACCGACATAATGATACTTGTCTTCCCTTCTTTTGTTGCTAATTTTTTTAACACTATTATTGTACTATATTTTGTTCTGAACTGCCGCTCTTTCAACAAAAGCTCACATACTGCCACCCCTATTTCCTTTAGACAGGTTTAAGTCACAAAGTGAAATTTCTTGATGTTTTCTATATAAGCACAAAAGTATAAATTAGAAAAACATATGCTTACCTTTTTTATTATAAACAGTTACTATTCCCTTTGACAAATATTCCAGCTAAATATATGACTAACGTGCATTCGGAATCACTTGATTGTCGCGGCATCTAATCGGAATAGAACCGAGAACTTCCTTCTTTTTCGGTGATAGGATATTCTAGCCGTGTGTTCATTAGCATCTCATCATCTCAGATAATAATTAAAGTTGTTAGCTATTATATTTTGTTGAATCACTGCTATGTAATCTAATAATCTTTGTCCAGGAAGAGAAAAAGCTGAAAGCTGAAATGTATAGGTGTCTTTTTCCCTTTTCCTAAGTATTTCTTATTGAATTGAATGTGGAGAGATTAATATTTTCGCAATGCGATCAATAATTTTATTTTACTTGCTTATTTTTTCTCTTCCAAAGAGAGGGAGTTGCTGTGAAATACTTCAACTCTTCCAGTATTCGTTTGTAACACCCCTCAAACTGCAAAAAAAACGCGTTTTCCTGTGATCGTCAGCCCGAAGTGATGTATACTGCTCTAAAACTAGCTTCTTATATATGCGTACTTGCACACCTTTGATATCTAACACCTCAAAAAGAAGCGAAGTGTGTTTGAGTCCTGTATTCCCTTAATCCACCTACACCTGCTTAAAGCTCATCTATGGCACTTGTCGACTTAGGCATATTTCAAAGGAAAGAGTGTGTCAAAGTGCACCGAGGGTGAATTCGTTTGATTTTTGTTGCACATCAAACCGGCGTCAAGTTTAGGTGTCAGAGGAAAAGCGGTGAGTAGAAAAGCGTTTGAAAGCGAGCTTGTGTGATATCATTCTTTGCCTGATACCATGCCGGAGAGCTTGTCGCCTTTTTTTAATGCCAATTAGTGTTATACTGGTGGGATCTAGAATCGCTTTGCAGTGCATTTTTCCCCGGAATGTAGATATGTGGCACTCTGCATGCTGCAAAGCGTTTATATAATGCTCCTCTTGTGCTGTAGTCCTTCTTTGAGTCGTGCCTATGTGCACTGATGCTTACTATTTCGAAATCCTGCATGACGCCAATTATCCGAGTCAGTTGCCATTTCTTGCCACCTTAACCCTTCCGAGTGTTGCTGAAATGTGGAATTGTATTGCTCTGCTTGATTTTGCTGAAAAGTGGATTATGTTCCGTTTCATAGTTGCCACTAAAAATTTAGAAGTGCACAGGATAATTTCTCTGGTGAAAAGTTGGATGACTGCACTTAAGTGCAATACGAGAGTTTTCACCTTGCTCAAAGTGCAGGAAATAA
The DNA here is from genome assembly GCA_006980735.1 of Dasypogon diadema. NCBI lineage: Eukaryota > Metazoa > Arthropoda > Insecta > Diptera > Asilidae > Dasypogon > Dasypogon diadema. The sequence continues at coordinate 2,909 of QYTT01081846.1, forward strand.
ACCTAATTAGACCACTCGAGGCGCTTTTACGCTCACTTTACGTCTAAAACTGCTATTTGTCTGCAGTGCATCACAAGTTCAGAACTAAAGGAATTTGGAACCAGACTTTTTGGTTGATTTTCTCCTAGTTTGCATTCTATTTCGATCCGACGAAACCATTTCGATTCAACTCATGGGACCCCTTAGAAAATTTATAAAAACTTTTATCGATGAATTTTACTCATTCATATGCGCCCCGTGAATGCGAAAACTTTAGACTGCATATGCAAAACAATTCGAGTGCACTCTTGTGAGATTTCGGGGGTCTAGCCTGCAGTCTGATCAATCAAGGCCTCTTCAGATTTTCTGGTCGAAAACAATTTTTTTCCAATTAATAAAATTTGCATTCTATGGCTTGCGAAAATTTCAACCTTTTGTTCTGATTGTTCTTCTTGTGCTCGTGTAGCGCCCAGGAATTGTTTCCATTCAACTTTTGTTTTTCAGCGTGTAATAATAAAAAATTATTTTTATTTATTAAAGCTTTAAAACATAGAAAAAGTTAAATCAACGCTGGGTTGAATGTCAGACTGTAGGAACGAACCTAGGGAACAAATAAGGAACTTCGTACTGCTCCATTTTTATCACTATACCCAACTGTGGTAACTATCACACAATCTTGGTCACTTCCATGACTTTGTCTCACCAGAGTTTGCGACTACTATTCGATGCACGATAATCTTCTTCTTGATTTCAAAAATTTGGCTATTCAACCAAAAAACCTTTTTTTCCTTTGGATGCTTCGTGTTTGTAATGGAAGATATCTTCTCGTAGACTGAAATGAAGGTTGCTTAAAGCTAGTCTACCAGGAGTTATCATCCCTAGGTTTGTTTGAAGTTTTTCGGGGAGATTTGTCTAATTTAAGTAAATCAGAGAGAAATACCTTATCCTCACCGTAAATAATAACGGTTCCGGGTCTATTACCCCGTTCATATGATAACTCGATCCGAAATGAACCATTCCGGAATGGTTCAATCCATTCATATAAACAGTACGTCAAGCTGGATTTAAATTTCCAACTCACGTTTTTTTTTCCTCTTTTAAAACTGAAACGGAAATATCAAGTTGGATTGAAAAAATATATAAACACTCAATCCACCTTGAGAATCAGAATCTTATCATTTTTCCTTCTTGGATAGCCAGTTTTATTTGAACTCAGCAGACTGCAGTGTCAATTCAATTATTTCATACAGTTTCATCCAGGATTAAATTATCATATAAACACTTCAATTTCAATCCCGAATGAATTATTGTGATATTTTTCATTCTGAAACGAGTTATCATATAAACGGGGTATATCATAATTAAAACAAACATACGTTAGTTAATTTTGCAGCACAAAGTCCAAAGATTCGTCAAAGATCTTCGAATTTCTTGCAATACTGGATTGACCTATTAGATTGGGAGAATTTTCAGCGAAAATATGAAGCCTTTCGAAAACATTTCAGCTTTTATTCACCCACTGCCCGTATTAGTTGCTTCAATAGCCTGAAGGAATACCATCTAGCAACTTCTGACTAATTTTTTTCTTGTTGAAAATAACGACAGGTAATATAAGTAAACCTATGGCGCTGACAGAACCGTTGTTAAGGTCACCCATTCATTACAAAGCCATTCCAAATTTCTTCTTTCTATATGTGAATAAGATCTTAGGTGGTTTCGTGGATATTGTGCTCACACCAAACTCATCCATGTTGAAAATCATTTCAGGCACTGATACTAGCCCGCTATGTCTTCTACCAAAGAATAAAACCCGTCAGCAGCTTCTTGATTAAAACCGTTGTCTATGACCACTGGCATTGGTACTCGTAAGACCAAATTTAGATGTCGAATCTTAAAATATTTAAATCACACTTTTTCTGCTGTGTTGTTATTTTCCTTTCCCTTTTTCCTTAGCAAACTCTTTAGCCGACTGTAGAAATTCTATGTAAGACCATAAAAAGTCGAACCCATTTGTTGAGGTGACTTAATAACTCCATTTTTTCATCTAAAGTAAAAACAGATTTAAATCGTCCCAATTCCGTTCTTAACGAGCCAGGACCTTATGGGTCTGCACAATGTGACATCCCACTCTTTGCTTTCTCTATGGTTCTTCTTATGTTTTCTTCAGACCAATTTGCTTGGTCAGTCTTCCTCTTCCTCTTCCTCTAAATTATAATTACGTTGTCCCAATAAAAACTGTTAGCCACCAACACGGAATAAGGTCCCAAACTATGCTATTAATTTCTCTTTATACTTCAAATCGGTTTACTCGAGAAAGTTTTTTGACCGATATATCCGTCTTTTCCACCTGTCCTCTAGTCTACCTGGATGACTCTTGTACGAACATTAGTCCACATATTAATGAAAACAACGACATAGTATCAGATGACCTCTCCTGGACATGGATCTAGATACAATTGCAGCGTGGTAAAGACTTCCGCCCTGTTCATTATGCAGTCCTAAATAGAAATAGGCAAAATAGGCAAAAGATGAACTATCTTTGGTGTTCTTGTTATACGTAGAGTGATTCGTACATGACCTGAGATATATTCGTGCGAGAGAAGCAAGTGTAAGTCAATAAAAAAAAATAAAAATTAAAAAAATGAATCTCGAAAGGTATAAGATAAGACTATTGCCAGGCCAATCCAAGAAGGGAATGAATGCTATTTATAACGCCTCTCCACCAATGCGCGATGACCGTGATTAAAAACACTGATAACAGTTATTTTTGGGGTCGAAAATCTATTGAAGATACTCCTCGAAAAGATCGATCAGACATTGAGACGAGGCTAGATTAGTGGAACAAGTTCTTCTAAATGTCGAGGAAAATCGAAAAAGGGGTTGGGATTTACGAAAAATTCTTCTTCAGCGACTATCTAAGAATGCAAAATATTAGTACAAGATAGGTGACATGAGTTCTGAGTGTTATTCAAAAGCAACAAAGGATAATTATGCTATAGGGAATTTTTGGCGTTGTATTCAAAAGCTAAAGAAAAAGTTTTCCAGGTTTTACACTATGATCTTTCACTAAAACCAATTGGACGGAATTGCTTTAAAGACTTGGTTAAAACTTATAGGAAGGGCCTAGTCCTAGAGAGATGCATATTTCGCGCGCTCTAGATTAAAACCTCAGAAAACCTTCATGGGCGTCTATAATGGAACTTTATAACACTACCAAATTATTTCATTATTTTTTTAGGTTTGAAAGAGTTTTAAATTGGATTCTTAGTAGCTGGATACCCCATACACACGGCGTACTCCAATGATCATTATGACGTCAAGGAATTACGATTTGTTTAAAATTCCATACAAGCCCCGGGACCTACATCGGAATGATTATTCGAGTACGCAGTGTGTCTGGGGTATAAGGCACTATTAGCAGCTACGTCCAAACCTATATTTCTTCCTTCAACGCAACAGAAAAATGCAGGATATTTCCTAATAGTATGTAGGTAATAAGGTTACCTAATAATCTACGATGTAGAAGATATTCAATAAAATCGTTTTGAAAACAATTACACCTCATGCAAGTTCGAAAATGTCAAAATACAATAGATTAATTTTGTGTAGAATTGTGCCCACTTTAATTGAAGAACTGACATCAATCCATTCCCAATTCCACCCTCTCTAAATTAGGCAACACTTGAATCATTTGAATCAAACGCAATTATATCACTCTATTGACCTATAATCTGCCAAATTCAATACAGTCTGAATGCGTTTGAACTTCGCCGCACTGTCAATACAATTTCCATAAATACTTTAGCTCTGTTGTTTGATTTTTAAAGTGGAGCTCTAATAATGAAACCGTTAGAGACTCTCGGTAAGTACCACCTCTGCTATTAGCATTGTACGAGCAGAGAAAAAAAAACAGACTGAAGTAAAAAAGAAACAACGCCAATTGTCTTCAACAGAAATGAGCTCTCAAAAGTTCACTACACGCTTGGATTGTCAATCCAATCATTGTGCCAATAGTTGAGCTGACATTACATAATGCTGATCACTATGCGACGTGATCGAATTAGCACAATAGCAACACTAAATTGAAATATCATACAAAAGGTAGGTTCATTCACCACCGACAACTATCACAAAGCAGGGCCGATCTGATCTGCACGTACCCACTTCAGTCTGTTTGCGCGATCATCTTGAATGGATCACGGTGCGTCATTCGGCCAAGTGGTATCAGCTCGGTTTCCTTTTAATTTCCTGTATCTCTTGCAATTAAACAATGAGATTCGAAAGTCTTTCAATGATTGGTCAATGTTCGGGCGGAGAATTGAAAATTAAAGATTGAGACAAGATCGACCGCCGTCTGATGGTGGGAAAATCTTCCTGCAAGTAGCATTGCCTCTAAATTGGACTAATTATTTCGTAAGATCTTTTCGGGCCATTGTTTGCACCAGAATTGGCCTGATTGAGTTGCTTCTTGGTAAAGAAACCACTGCGAGGCGCTTTTGTGGCTGCACACCTGAACAATAGTTGGTAATTCAACTGGTGTTTATGGCATTGAAAGGTAATCCCAGTGAAAACACTGTCTAGGCCGACAACTGAGATCATTTAACGACTTACTGTTTATCTTTGGCTGAGAAAGCCATTTTTGAAGGCGACTCTGTGACTCTAATAGAAAGCTTGGAATGGTGAATCAGTGGAACAGAAAAAATTAAGTAGATGTGGATTAACGTCCAATTAATTTGGTGTTTAACGCTTTTACTCATGCGAATATCTCAAGCACCACATTGCAATAAAAGGCCGTTCATTTTCCCTATTAAAACTCCCCAGGAACGTTAATCAGTCTTAGTTCCTTCCACACGCAAAAAGTCAATTGAAAGGACGAAAAAAATATGTCGCCATCAGGAGAACTTTCAAGAGTTAACAGTTAATTTTAAAGAACGGCTACTTCAATTAAAATCGCGGTCTACTGCACTCAAAAACTCATTCATGGACTCATAATTGAGGCCACTCAAAGTGTAATGTACACCTCATTTATTTGCATGAACCTCTTCCGTCCAAAGGAGTATTTTCTTCCCCAATCGACGCCCATTAAAATTGTACACAAAATCAGTTTTCTCTCCTTCTATACTTGACGTTTCGTAATTGTTTTCAAGTATCCAAAAGGTTTTTTCCCAACTACTACTGGCTGGCTGGCTGGCTGGTTGCTGCCTGCAGTCCCCTGTCTCCTCTGGCTCCCAGGCCCAGAACCCTTTTTCGATTTTAGAGTCCTCATCAACTGCAAAATGCTTCCATTCAATCTCGTACACTGCACGAATAGCATTCTTGAGAGCGGCCATGCCTTCAGCTCCTTTTATTGCATAAAAGTTACAAACACAGTGGAATATCACGTACAAAGCACAGAAATGGAAACTTTTCGCAGCATCAATAGGAAAAATACATACAAAAAGGTCTCGTTCAGAAACAAACACAGGACGAACATTGGAGCAAAAGGAATCGCATATAACTTCACTTTGATTCAATGGTAAATATAAGCGGGCGCACTGAACAAAGTTTCTGAATGGATGAAGAGGGCTGTCTCTATGGGGCTCAATAGTATACTACGGGGGCAGAAGAGGTCCCGGTATAATGGCTTTTCTAAAGGCACATTACCAGAAGGGTTTCATTTTCTAGAAATAAAGCAAAAACGTAAAATATACTTCAGCAAAATAATTCATTATTATTTATTAATTTTTTGCTCGTTTTGCATTCAGCCCCTTTTCCTCCATTAAATGCTGAACGAGCACTGCCAACTTATTGAGGAACTTTTCAAGAGCCTGGTTTTCATAATGAAACCTCGAGATGAAGTAATAATTTTGCGACAGAAAAATACATGTACTCTCTGCCTTTGTGTGCTAGAATTCCTGAGAAATTCAGGATGGCACTTGACGTTTTCCTTGAAATGAATGCGTACTCTAAGGAATTTGAAATTTTAAGAACATTTCAATTCAATTTCGATTGTTGTATGGCAGTATAGCTAATGTTTGTTACTTTTTTTTTGTTGAAAATTCAGATTGATTTTTTGATCTGGATACAAAGTTAACGGAAACCTTTCAAAGAAACCAACTGAGAGGAAGCTCCTGGTGTGTAATATTCTTTTTAGACTTTTAAATTCACCTACGACTATAGGTTAAATTGCAACAATCATAAAAACATTTTAGGGAACCTTTACCAAAGTCAATTTTTTAAGTAATTTGCTGTAAGTTACAATTTTCCACAATTTACAAAGGGCGTGTATTCAAATATCCAGCTCGAAGGACCATTAATTTCTCAAGTAACTTTCCACGGTAACAAACAACAATTCAGTTTTTTCCTTACATTTTATCTCACAGTAAGAAAGGTATCAACCACTTGGTACTGTTATATTTTTCCTTTAATCATCTTAACTCTCATTACCAGTGTGATATAATGTTATCATGCTATATGAGTAAATGAATTGGTTACCTGCTTGATTTCTTCCTCCGTCTAATTAGATAATTTTTTGGGTGAGATTTCGTAATTTTTTAAAATAATTGCCCTTCTTTTTTTGTACATCATCCCTTAATTGCTTTTTTCTAAACTATTCCAGTACTCAGTCATCGCATTTTAATATAGGTAAAATTTTACTTGTTATAGGATTATAATAATCCTATAAGAATCTCAATCGATGCACTAATGTGGAAACTTCTCAGTCTTTTGGCAAGCTTTAGAACTGGACTTACCGATTAATGTGAACTCCTAGCCAATAATTTTTTTTTTACGGTGATGCCAAAGCTCAGGGGATACCCTCTATGATGCTAAGTACGACCTTGACAGAAAATAAAGTGGAAATGTGTGAGAAGAGCAATTAGGAAGTTGAGTCGAGATGTCGGTATACATTCTGCTTAAACACTTAAACAATTGCGACCTATAGTCAACACGAAAACCAGAAGACGGTAGTCTGTTCCATATTCGTATGGTTCAGCTCAAGAAAGATTCTCGAAACTTCACTGTTCTGCTGGGTCTTGTCTCAGTTTGCGAAAGGGTGAAGACGGCTGGTTGCATCGGTATCAATCGTGGGGATAAAACTACAAGGAATCATACCAGAGATTTCGTTAGAACAATGTCAAAACAAAACAATTAACAAAAGAGGGTTCGGCATGCAACATTACACCTAATGGCTTCCATTGTCAACACAAGAAACTTGACCGCGGTTGACGCCCGTCAGATTTGAAGTCGAGACCATATGTAGCATGAGCTGTCGTACTATTTATCGAAATAAGCATACACAAGGGTTCTGTACACAAGTACGGAGATGTGCAAATCCAAAATTCACCTAAGTTTGAAAGGTATTGGCAGCCTTACAGGCCGTTACGTTCCACGCACGCTTTCTTTCCCGACCACACTTGCTATATGTCCTAAGAAGCACCCATAATATGGCTTATGAAAGTCGAGCTATTACTATACCATCCCCGACTTTGAATCAAAGCACTAGGCCCTTCAACGGAGTATCTACTTAAGCTGTTTAATGTTAATGTTTTGGAATAAAAGCATTCAAGTTTGGTGACTAGCCATACCGGTGGCCGAGCGGACTGAAGCTTTGATTTTGCCCGCTGTAAGTGTGAGCTCGATCCCTACAAAGGGCGCAATAATTTATCTGAGTACCAGTGGTTGAAACAACACTACTGACGAGAATTGTACTTGCGAAGCCACTGCGATATTGCATGGTGGCTCACTTGCAACATTTGTCAGGTTAAAATTTCCCAATCTCATATTCCCTAATTTTCCTCCGCCTAGGCTGTGCTGTGTGCATCATAGGATTGTCCCATGAGCTTAAGCAATACCTTTAAAAATTCGCTCAAGGAGGGAAACTATCACCTTTGTTACGTTGATGGTCTTCTGCATAGGCTAATTGTGTCCAGTTATGAAGTTAAAAGAGACGCAAATAATCTGGGAATGTGTGTTAGAAAGAAATTTAAATGAGTTCACCACCACTGCAGCGAAGAAAGATTGAAAGGAAATCCTGAAAAAATGTTCATCTACTAGAGAGGAACAACAAACCTTGAACAGCTTTATAGTTGTATTCTTGAGTAAGTTTAAATATGCAAAGGTAACCTTAGACAAGAAACTCACCTGTAATTCACATATTGCAAAGGTTATCGAAAAGGGCACAACAACCTTAGAGACATACAGAAAGTTTTTCAGTAAAACGAACCCAGGTTTGAACCATAAATGTTATTCTGCCTGCGTGCAAATTCCACCGGCTTCTATTATCGGTCTAGATTTTTTGTTACTAATATACCTACTATTTACCAAAAATTATTGGATGTTGTAACAAGTAAATGATATGTTTCATGATAAGTTTGATCTGCATTCTAATAAATATGCCTACTTCATAGGCATATGAAGATTCTACTGAACTGCAAAGAGATATTAGTATGTCAGAATAGATATAAGGCTTAAGAAATTCGACTTTGAAAATGCCTTCGAAATGGTTTTAAGTCACAGCCAAAGGTGAATAGAGGAAGGGACTCTTTACAAAGAAGGCACAAGATGAAAGGCAGAGCTTTGCCTTTGCCCATAAATGGAGTTTCTTCAATCCTATAGAATATTACATCCTTTATCTACTGAGCAGAATTTTTAGTTAATGCACCTTGTACCACCTGAAAAAGTTAGATAAAGCTGAGAGTAACATGTGCCTCCGTGTAGAAGAAACAAAGACTACGAAACACGTCTTTTAGTTCGATGAAGCCATAGTTAGCCAAAGAATTCAGTATCTAAGGGAGGTGGACTTATCTCATTGTTCCTCCACCCAAGGCTGCTTACGTCCGTGTCACCTTACCTGCCTTCTATCTTACTATCGATACCGCTATGGCTAACGAAAGATTTCTTAGGAGCTTTGATAACTTCCTGGCTCTCCGTGAAATTTTCAGTCCCTGAGGATATAGGCTTACAAGACATTTGCTCGCCTCTAGCATAGCCCTAACCTCCGCCTAGAAGAACGATTTTAACTGCCTATTGAGATTATCTGCTTCAATAGAAGTATCAAACTAAAGTTTAGATATATGATCTGCATTGCAAAGATCTTTGGAAGATGACGTGACATGCAGGTCAGTGGCCGAGCGGGTTGAGGTGCACATCTGCAGTTTTTCCACTCTATGGGTATGGATTCGAGTCCTGCAAAGATTGCAATAATTTATCTGGAAACCAGTGGTTGAATCAATTCTATTGACAGAATTGTACTTGCAAAGCAATTAGGATGTTGCACAGTAAAAATTTCATGTCGGAGAAATTGCGGTTCAGTTGCAACATTTATCAAGTTGAAAATTTCCCAAACTTCTCATTTCTAAAAACTTCCTTTCCACCTAGGCTGCGCTGTATGAATCATAGGGTTGTACTCTGAGTTTAAGAAATATCAATATAGCAATGAATCCTTCTAAAGGCAAATGAAATATTTTCGCTAAAACGAGTAATCCACAAATATCTACCACCTGGATGTCTACCTTTTCTCCAAGTAGACATAGAAAAATTTTCGCCATAATATTGTAATCTGTCGGTACATTAAAAACCAACAGCTTATTTTTAGAAGTGAAAAGATAGAAATTGTAATGTTAATGACAACAATTGTTTCGTGTTTTTTAGATCAGTAATTTATAGGGCGCTATAGTTTTACTACATCAAAAATAAGAGATTCCAACCAGCCAAAACAAGGAAGGATTTTATTGGAAACTTCTCATCGTGAGGTAAGTTGTAAGACCCAAATTGATGTATAAAGAGCAAAAAGCAACAAGAGAAACAGCATGGGAACAGTGTGTTATAAGATGTTGCAATGCCCAAAGGTCCTAAACTAATAAGCTGTGATTTCTTTTCAGAAATTAAAGATGATGCAATCCTTTTCGTACCTTCTCATTTTAAATCTGCTAATATACACATTTCCTTCATTAAACACTGTCAGGATTAGAGAAAACCAACTCCAGAAGTGTCCATCTGAAAAATTCGTTTAAAATCGAAATTAAAAAGTATAATTGACGCGAGTAAGCGTCCGGGTTTCATTAAAAATTCAAAAGTGTTTCACACCCACACAACATCGTACAAATCTCCCGGCACAATTAAGTAGACCACGAAAGCAAATAGGTGCGAAATATTCGCATTTATAATTCAACGAGAAAACTGTTACGAAAACACACTTTGCTGGCAAAAGACTTGTGGCACAAAGAAAAGCTCTTCAAAAAGGCGCTAATAGGCCTTCATAAATAATTCAAAAATCACTCGACAAAGGCAAGACTAATGACACGCTTTTAGATGGTTCTTTTTCGTCAAAGAAGGCATTTAACAGTCCCAGAGACAATCACGTCATGTTTAAGTTGACATTAGAAATTCACACAGCGAACATCCTCGACTGCAGTTAGTATTTTTAACGTGTGAATATTTTTAGCCAATTTTTACCCATTTTTCAGTAAATTTCGGACGTCTCTCAGGGTGGAGATATATTTGTTCAGGACACGTCCTCGAGAAAGAAACAAAAAATACTTTTCCCGAGAATCCTGATCCTGAACAAGCACACCAGGAAAATGTATCCAAAAAATCTGAAACTCAAATATTTATCACCTGAACGAAGGTAGCCCCCGGTGCTATTGTTCCGAGGATCAGTAGCTCCGTTTATTTTCCAGTGAAATTCCCAACCACGGATTGTATCTTCTTTTTGTCGGACAGATCGTTACTTGGATGAATTCCGAATGTTTGTTCAAAGTCGCGTCTAATATACTTCAAATAGAGGTTGAAATCTCTGCGAGGTGCCTGTATTCTTCATTTTGTTTTAAGATCCCATTTGTTGTGATTAGCATCTCGTTGAGGCTTACAGTGCTCTTGTATTCGGTGGAAAACGTGATCGACAGATCAAATCTCTTCGGTATCTGCAGAATGTGATGGAAAACATCTTTCTAATCCCTCTCCAGTCTCCATGGACCGAATTCACAGTAAATCTACCTTGAAAAGTATACAAAAGGTAATTGGAGTAGTTTGCTCCTATTTTTGTTCGCAATATTCGCGATAAACAGGATACAGGATACGAGGACAGTTCATAACAATACCATTGTCCCCTGTATAGTTCTGCCCTATTATACGGACGATTTGCCTTTGTTAGTTGCCATCCTGACAGCATTTCGACAATAGCCAGGACAATGGATGAAAAATAAAACTTTTATTGTTCAGCTTTCAAGTGAGAAAATATAAATCTGAGACTTTTCAGGACAAAGGATATGTCACCTCAAACACTAGTCATGTCAGGGAAATTTAAAAGACACACAAAAATTGCAATTCGATGAGGGGAGGAGTATGCAAAATTTCCTTCGTCTAGTCATGAAAAGAAAAAAGATTTTTTGATAGATTCCTACTCGAAAAAAGCATCTATAAATCGCTACCAAAATCAATTCATTTCTAGAGCACATACCTTGACAAATTTAATTCTCCTCGTCGTGTTTAGAAAAAAAAAATCAATTTGAAATGAAAAATCTCATTATTTCCCAATTACCATTGAAGTTGGGTGCGCTTTCAGCGCTCTGGTAACAATAGCCACTAGTAGTGCTCTGTAATGGAGACAAAGTCATCGTCGGTGGCTGCTGCTGTTTTCATTACAACATTTCAGTTGCTTGAAAAAAAAAAACGAATTTCTTTTTGTTGTGCATTGTAACCGGCTCGTTATATTCGTCACAACATTAAAATTGAACAATGTTTCAAATGGAATTGGCCTTTTTTCCCCGATTCCATTCCACAAGCTTTTAGATTCTTTTTTTTTATTAAAAGTTTCTCCTTTTTGCTTTTTAGTCATCATTTAAAAAATTTTGCAACGTCCTTAGCAGAGTCATTGACCCGAGATGGCATTAATATCAAGCGAGACTCTGTTTTATCCTGTTTTGTTCTTTTGCAGGCCATTCATGAGGATATTTAGAAATTTATCAGCTTAAACAGGAGTGTGCCAATTTAGACCATTTATAGGATCTGTTGATCGAAACCAGTTTCAGGCAACTTTAAATGACTGTAGTGCGCTTTACAAGACATCTAAGTTCAAATGGTGAGTAGTTTTGGTGCAATTAGTCTCTAACACTCTTATCTGTTAGTTGTTCACATAAGTGGGTGAAATTAGGAAGACACGGAACTGATTGGAATGTAAAACAAAAAGACCAGGTAATGATATAGAACCTTGCGAGATTCCATTGTGATTACAACATCACTGTGTCCATCATAGATTTTTTGTGAAAAAACCCGTCTAACAAATTCATTCCAGACCAAAACTTCGCTTCGAATTCGCTTCCTAGTATGATACTGTTGGGATCCAGCAAAGGGTAGTCTTGAAATGGTTAAGAAATTATTACGATAATTCATAACCAGACGCACATTTGCCCACATTTGAACCAAGTGTTTTAATTCCCACGCCGCCGATGGCCCAGCGGACAAATTTTCTCCCCTGTTGGGTTTCGAATCCCGGACACGGCGATATATCTGGGCACCAGTGGTTGAGGCAATTCTATTGACGAGAATTGTAGGTACTCGAGAAACGACTGGGATGTTGTACAGTAATTTCATGCCAAAAGTTGTGGCTCA
>QYTT01081847.1:0-17485 GCA_006980735.1 Dasypogon diadema
TTATTGCATAGTATGAATCTGTTCAAGATTTCAGTTTTGCAGTGACTTTTAAGGGCTAAACAGAAGAGACAGAGAAATGTCCATTTCTGCATGGTAAAATATTTTGCATGTATCATTTTAATTCTTGCTTGCATGAGAGGATTAGGCCTACAGGGGACACCTCCAAAAAAACGCGCCTCTTGCCTTGCCTCTAGGGTGGTGTGGAAAAAGGTTTGAAATTTAAGGTGCAAATTGAGGGAACATATAAAAACGTTATGCCACTCATATTCAATTTGTGCAATTGCACAGGGGTCTCCTAGTAATACTAAATATATCGGAATTAAGAAATTTCATCCACATCATGCTCTTCTTCAGTTGTTGGCTACATTCGAATTTTTAATGCAAAATTTCATTTTTACACTTTTTGCTATCTGACTGATATCATTATCAAATATATTGTTTAAGGAAATCTAACGTTAGTATTAGTGCTATAAATGCAATTTTTGTAAAATCATGTGCTTTTAGAACTTATAATTGAGGAGCTGGCGAACAAAACCGGACTTGTCCACACTACGTCAAAATTTTTTTTTATTTTTTCTGGCTCCTCAAGTTCACTTTTATTTGCCTCCGAAAAATATTATCCATCAAAAGCGGCACTAAACCTCTTAAAATAATAGTTAAAAACTACATTTTCAAACAGAATCGGACCTGTCCGTGGCTGGCTGAATTAAAATTACATTGAATTTTTTTTTGCAATCAAAACCGGACAAATACCTAAGAAATTTGTCTTGAAATAAATGTTTCCTAACAAAGCTGTACATGTCGCACTAAAAACATGAATAAAAAAATGATTTTACCTAACGGTAAAATATATTTTTATTATGGTAGCACGGCCATTTAAGAAAAAAAAACACCAAAAAACAAATGCACCATCTGCGCATTTTCCTAGTTCTGTGGTATAGCTCTGTGGTATAGTATATAGTATTCAAAAGCAGAGTTGTCCACCATTTTCAATCGAAACCGGACTTGTCCAAAACAAAAATAAAACGGGGATACTTAATGTTTTTATTGAACAAAAGCCAGATCTAGGCTTACATTTTGATAGAGCCTTCATATACTAAATCTTAAAATTCTACCTGATCTCTATTTGCTTATTTTCGATTTTGACCTCTCCTTTAAAAAACAATTAAGGGACAAGTCCGGTTTTGTTCGCCAGCTCCTCAATTTTGAGTACATTATTTCGTGCCCTTAAAACACCGCGTTTGCGATTGCCTTTGCGATTTGCCCTCCAGGACAGATATAAGACTGTGAGATATATTAGGAACCCCCAGAAGTTGTTATGATCGCTTCAGGTGGTATCTAAATGAAAGCGGGCGTGAGTTTTGGTAATCAGACGACGAACACAGCATCGGAAGATGTCCAGAACAGATGTACATGGCAGTAGACACTCCAATACGAGGGAATACACACGCTCTACAATTTAGCGCAAAACTTGCAGGGGCAGTCTGAGCTGTAGATTGACTAAATCAAAATTTCCCTGCTCCAATTTCGAGGACTGTTTATCACAGAGGCGGCTTTAGTAAAAATCACCCCTAACCTCTACACCGGCTTGCACTTCTCATTTTGACAATTCAGGCCGTCGGCGTCGTTCAACAATCAGCTGGCGGACCATACAACTTGTGTTATGTGGATGAAGCGGAAATAGCAGAAAGCATTCCCAAACCAAGGCCCAAGGAAAGTTCGAGATGCTGCACACTAATGCATTTCCCCGACGTGTTTGCACAAGCATTGGTATTAGACGGTATCAGACGGGGATTTGTAGCTCCAAAATTCTGAAACCTAGCAGCCGAGATGATTTGGTGCGTGCAGTTTTAGTGAAATTTTGTGTAGAAGTAATTAGTGAGTGGAACAAGATAAGCTCCCTCCCACAATAGGATCGTAAATGTAAGGGAACCCTGTCCTCATAAGGTCGGTGAAGCTATTTGCAAATTTTTTATTTGGCCATATATTCATTAGCATAAATGAAACATTAACTTAGTGATTGGTGTACAGGTCCAAATAAGAAGTCGACTTCTAATACGCCCTACAGTGGCATCAACGCTTTACGTTTCAGTGGTAAAATGTAAATGGCCTGTCTGATATATGGCAGACAAGTCATTTTTTTTAAAATAATCAGTGCATTTCATAATAACTAGGAGACCGCTGTGCAATTGCACAAATTGAAGGTATTTGAGTGACATAACGTTTTTATATGTTCCCTCAATTTGCACCTTAAATTTCAAAGCGCGTTTTTTTCAGAGGTGTCCCCTGTAGGCCTAATCCTATCATGCAAGGAAGAAATAAAAAGACACTTGCAAAATATTTTACCATGCAGAATAATGAAATGAAAAAAGTTCCAATAAATCCATGTATTGCATACTTATCGGTGGCAAACACCGAACTTAAGACCAAAGTTACCCAGGAACGCAACCCCAAAGTAATGAACACAACCCCGAACTGATGCGGATCAGTGTTGCCATTATAAAATTTCAAGAAAAGCTCGATGAAACTCCATATAAAAAAAGTGGCTGAAATACGGAACCGGGAGCTTTCTTTGTGTGGTACAGACGCCATCTGTATTTTCAATAGCACAAACTTATATTCTTTTATTGTTTAGCAGTTCAGTTGTTTATAACTTCATTAAATTCCTTTGCTTATTCCGGAAGAACTTCTGATAGAATGTGAGCGCGGTCGGGTAGCTATGGCCGAGACACGTTGGGCTATTATTACTTGTAGTAGATTAAGTGTAATAGTGAATTAATGTAATATTGAATATAATATGAACTACTGTGTTTTATTCCCCGACACAACACTTTGTATAATTAATATATAGATTAGTTGGGAGATGGTATCAAGTGCTACGCGAGGAGACCACCACTCCCAAGTTAGGAAATAATGCCAGATAGTTCGATCGAATAGAATATTCTCCGATTTATTTTATTCCCCGCTTCATATCGTCATCTAAATTTGTATTAGGGCCTATAAATTACAAAGAAAAAAAGGGACAAGTTGTAAAGATGATATAAATATGGTACTTTTCCTTCTGAACTAGTGGAGGTTATCAAGCTCGAAATCTCTGAAGCTTTATTCCTACAAAATATTTTAAATGGACAGCATTGAATTCAAGGAAGTTAGAGTAGTGAATTTTGGTAGTATAATTATATGTTTTTAATTAGTACTGAGGACCATTTCCTTTTGGGATTAAATTAAAACTCTTGCAATATTTTGGGGGCGGTTCCGTTGAAGCACGGTTGTGCACATTTGTGATTGGTAAAACTATCAAAAATCAACTTTTCTAAACAATGCGTTTTTTGGTAACCATGGGCAATTGTGCATCAATGTAAACAGCTTTACGGAAATTTGCATAAAACATAAATAAGTATGATAAGGGCAAATAATTTTTAAGTGTGAATTGCTAACTTGTAAAATTACATTAACCATTAAGGTACTACGGTATTTCGAGCGATTGTGAACGATGTTGTAACAAGACTGTAGTCGGTTCCGATTATTAAATTCAGATAGATGTCACACGAGATTTTTCACGTTTTTTAGGCAAACATCAAACAGGAAAAAAAGGAAACCATGTTTTTTTGCCCATTACGCTTAATTTGTTATACGGCGAGATCTTGAGCGCCCTTGCCAAACTTTTGAATCACGGCCGAATTTCTTGTTTCTGTACCCTGCTTAGGTAGATTTGTTACTCATTGAATCATTGGCTTAGTATATTTATCTTATATATATTTGTTTTTTTATTTGTTCTCGACCTACATTAACTCTTATAGGTCTTCTAGGCAAAACAAGAAAATGTAAAGTTTTGAGATAATTTCTTTTATATCGAGTTCATTATTTTTATTTTTCAGTAAGATATAGGAGTATTATTAAAGAAAACCAATATGAAAAGATTGAAAAAGATGGATGAACAATGGGCCTAGTAATGGCCTAAGTTCAGGGGACTGTTTCTTATGTTTCTTACAAAAAAAAGTATGAAAAGATGGTCTTTTTATGCTCTCTGACCCCCTCGATTTTCCCCTTCTCGTAAAGTGATGTAAATTTTCAACTAGGTACCGGGAAGGGATCAAATAGGGACGTGCCACAAACGGGACACCGGGACGTCACAAGGTGGATGGGGAATGGCCAAGGGGAGTCACTGCCTTCCGATTCTCTCCACCGCTAAGCAGGTAGGATAGCGAAGCCCCCGCACTGGGCTCCCCTTCCCCTCCCCGTCTCCTTTTGTATTTCGGTTTTATTTCTTTTATTTTTATCCTTTTTTCGTATACTTCCCTCTGAGTCTCTGCTTTGGCTTGCACGGCCAGCACCTGGTGCCCAACACCACCACACCAACTTCCACACGAGTTTAAATGTATTTACATCAGACTATGAGGGTATTAGAAGATTTTGGGACCTAGATGTTTTGGGAATTAGTGGTATAGTAGATAAAGCAAAGCAGCAATGGGATATTGATAATTATATTCGTAAAGGGGAGCATCGGTATGAAGCAAGTTTGTTGTGGAAGGACTCTACTTGTTTTCCTGAAAGTCATCGAAATGGTGCAAAAGTGCAATTGGAGAGATTAGTTAAAAAATTGTCACGCCATCCCGAAAAGCTATTTGAATACGACAGTGATATGTGTAAACTTGTATCTGATGGAGTAACGGAACAAGTTAAAGAAGCTACGGCTCCGACGCAACGATTATACTATCTACCCCATCATCCCATTTATAGAGAGGACATCAAAGATACCACCAAATTGCGTATCGTTTTCAACGCGTCGGCTCATTCAGGAAATAATTTATCATTAAATGATTGTTGCATGCTGGACCTAATCTACTACCTAACGTTTTAACCGTTTTGTTAAGTTTCGTCTCGGCAGCATTGGACTGGACCTTGGCATGTGAGGACCGAGATTCCCATAGATTTCTGTGGTTTGAGGAACGGATACAGAGTTGTTCTCAGCTTCCACCTATTGAGGAGTTTCGAATGACGCGTGTCACTTTTGGGGTAACTTGTAGCCCCTTTTTATTATGTGCAAGAATTCATAAACACTTGAACGACAAAAGCCTACCTTTTCCAGATACTCGAGCTTTATTACAGACATCTTTCTACATGGATGATCTCGTATTAAGTGTCGATGCTGCCAGTCAGGCTCAACGGTTATATGACGAAACGCGAGACATCTTGAAACGTGCTTCAATGAATATTAAGAAGTGGAACTCCAATTGCAAAACTTTAAGAGAGTGTTTCTCTGAATCCCACAAAACTCCTGACGTTCAGAAGGTTTTAGGTATCATTTGGTACTGCAGATCAGATGAGCTTGCAATAGACCTTCAACAAATCTCAGGCATAAGGCCCACGAATGCCACAAAGCGACATGTATTGCAGCTGATTGCTAAGATTTTTGATCCTCTAGGTATATTTGGTCCATCTGTAGTAAACTTAAAAACTTGTTCCAGGAACTATGGAAAATCAAAATAGACTGGGATCAAACTATGTATTCCAAAAAATCTATTGACTATGCTTAATCATTGTTACTCCGATTTACAGCATCTAAATGATATAAGTATTCCCAGGACGTTATGGGAAAATACGCGCATGCGAGCTACGTTTCGGCAATGGATCTAGACTACGAAGACCTATACAACATTTATATCCCCTGGAGATTATCAGTTTTCTTGAGATATCGTCGCCGCCGGGAGCCGGGAGGATGTTGAAAATTATCTGCTAGCTGATTAGCGGAATTCTCTTTGCTCTTTTGCTGCAATGTAACAACGCGTCACCCATCAGGAACTCAGTTTGCATTCAGAACTCTGTTGAAGTACATTGCACCGCAGTTGTAATAATTTATAATAAATGAAGTACTAGATATACAAGTTCGAGTTTTCAATTTGTTCTTCCCAGTAGTTATTTCCATAATTACATATGTTAGAAAAATGTCAGCCACGATGAAAAAACTGGCCAACTAACTCGCGTTCATAAGGTCAAGTCCACTGCGCAAAGCACTTCTTCATTGTCATAATATTAAAAAAGTTCAGCAGTGAAAACCCTGCTGCTTGCATGCTTGCTAAATGTCAGCTGGGAGTTCATTTTGATCCGCGCAACGAAGCGCACGTACTTTTTCGGGCTCCGGTGAATTCGTTTTAATTTCCATACATTATCGTTATTTCGTTGTCTTCCTACAAATTTACAAATTTAAATGTGCAGTGTCAAAGGTGAATTATAAGGGGGATTCTGGTTTCAGTATTGAAGCGTTTTTATAACGGGATCCAAATAGCAAACAGGGACGTAATATTTTTAAGATAAAAGCGTTAAGTGAACTATAATTATCAAAATAATTATTCAATTGACTTTTGGATATGAACTGCAATTAACTTCCATAAGTGAATCACATCAGAAACTTCTCGTTTTGCTTTGGTGGATTCTTCTGGGGGAGGAAAAACTCAGAGTCTGCTCCTTCAAGCTAAATTAATATTGGTGGATTAAACAGGATTGTGGGAGCAATTAAGGACCAAGTAACAGCTCTTAGACTTAGTCCGGGCATAATACAGTAAAACCTGCCTAAAACGGAATTTCTGGGGCCCATATTATATTCCGCTTTAAGCAGGTTTCCGTTTTATAGAGGGGATACTAAATTTAAAAAGAATATATTTTATAGAAATACGGTATATAGGCGTAATATATACCTATTTCTAAAGAATCTAAAAAAGAGAATTTTCCGCAGTGACAAAAAGTGTGTCATTGCGAATTGAGTGCGACCGAAAGAAATGAAGCAAATCGCACATTCCAAGAAATCTCTCCCAGAAATTTATCATTTGTCTCCTTTCATGACCAAATGGATGGAGGAAATATCGTTTTCGCAGAAATGTTTCTGATGTTGTTGTTGTATTCTCTCAATTCAATTTGAAGCGCTTGAATGTTCTTTGCAATGGTGTTGTCAACATTCATAAAAAAATCTTTTCTGTTCATATATTCATAACATTGTCTAACACATATGAGGTAAAGAGCTTTCCGTTTTATGAAGGTCCAGAATGACAGCTTCAGTCTGAGTAGGGTTTCCGTTTCCGCGTTAGACAGGTTCCGTTTAATACAGGTGCCAAATATATGAAAATGAAAGAAATTTTGGATGGGTTAGGAAAATTGTTTCTTTTAGGCAGGTTTCCGTCTTTTACAGGTTCCGCTTTAAACAGGTTCCACTGTATTACGAAAGGGGGTCATCCTTCCCTAGAGATGCCTCCTTTCTTGACTTACCCTCCCTGTCTGACGTGGCTAACATCTGACTACCCTACCAACAACTGTGAATCCCCGAGGGAGCCGAGTCGTAAGAGCCCCCAGTCAACTCTTTTATTGCTCCATCCTCACATATGCACTTACATAAATACACAAATAATCAAGTTATTATTATTTTTCGCATACCCAACGATCCAACCTACATTACAGAGCCCAAACCCGCGCTGTTTTACTGATTAAACTCTGTCGTATCTAAGAAATCTTAATATCAATCACTTCATGCAAATTATACAACATTCGATCTGATCTTTTACAGGTTTTTTATTACATTTCAGGTTTTTATTTACACAGGTTTTTTATTACATTTCTTGTTCCATTAGACTTAAATAAATTCTTTGACTTTAAAAATTATCAGAACTTAACATGGTACTTTAGATTTAACCTTCAAAGCAACTTCCTTAACTTTTCTAAATATGAAATGGTTAAATGAAAAAAAACTCAAGTTCAAATCATACATCACTTTCTTGTCCCTAAGGCGCCGTTCTTCCCCCATACAAATTATGATAGCTTTTAGAGAAACTAAATTTAGTTTTCACCAAAATTCTTTAAAATAAGTACTTAACACATAAGGAAACAAAACCAAGCGCAGTCAACCTTACTGCGAATTTTCACACAGTTGAACATTTCACATTTTTAATAAAGCCAAATTGTTAATAAAACGATATACTTATCTTATGTATCTGAAGATCATTTACTTGCTTTTATTTGGACATTTCTACCTCGGTCTTTACCGCACCTGCTGCTGGATCACCTTTCTATAAATCGAATACAGCCAATTTGTAGATCGTTGGGAATGTAGTAATCCGCGGAATCCTTAGCTGGGTTAGACGAAAACTTGCAGGGCTCATCTGTGAGCACGTTGCGCGTAAGAATTAACCAAGATATATCTAAATAGCCGCATCCAGAATCCAATGGAGGGAAGTCTTATTTCTTGACTGCTTTAGGCAGCACACTCTTACACTCTAATTCCTCAACCTTCTCGTTCCTAACTTCTTCGTTGGCAGCCCTGAATTTTTGCTAACCGCGTTTTATGGCACGTTTATCCGGTAGATACAGGGTGCTCGTTACAGTAGTGAACTTCGATTATATTTGAACATTATTATGTGGAATGCGTATAATTTAATTTTCGATAAGTTTTGAATCTATTTTTGATTTCAAAATCCCAGTGTTTGCTATTAAGATGCTTTATGGGTACAGTTTGCGCCCGAGCTGCATATAGTTCACTAATACGACGCATCTGAATTCCAGTTATGAGTTATAATCTTGTTATAATCTCTCAACGAACATTAAGCAACTTAATATCTTCATTAATAGCACACAATAGTACAAATGGATTCTCTAGAATACATCTTCATCATTTTATGTTATCATCACAACATCGTTTCCTGTTTTGTTACAACTCAAGGAGTACATCATTCTGGCGTTCTTATCCCGGCTCACTTGTCTGTCTTTCTGGGATAAGTTCTCTTCAAGTGGCCTGCAGATTCTAGTTAATTCAAAATGTAAGCCGGAATGAGGTGAATTACTTTTTTAATTTTGAGAAGGCCGATCTTAGTGATTTGTCAAATAGACTTGCTTCTGTTGATTTCGAGGGTTGGCTTTGCAATCGAAATAAGCGTGAGAACATGTCGTTCTTTCGGAGGAATGCTGCTATTAGATATGATTATAGATTGGCTTCAAAAAGTATTCCTCGCGTGTAATCTATTAATGACCTTGGCATGAAGCTCGATACGAAACGGCTTTGTTTCCCATATTAATTATGTTGTATCCAGGGGTAGCTCCATGCTCGCTTTCATTAAGCGAGGGTCCAGGGAGTTCTCTAGCCTCCAGGTTTCTTTGACTTTATATAATTCCTTCGTCAGACTAATACGTGTCCCAGGTGTGGAATCGTTTCTATGCTGTTCAAATTTGGCCGCATTGAATCTGTACAGCGCAAATTCATTAGATTTGTGCTTAGGGACCTTCCTTGGAATGACCCTTTGATCCTCCGCCCTATGGCGAGCGGCTTAATCTTATTGGCCTGATCTCCTTGGAAAAGCGAAGCAAGGTTGCGGACATAGTCTTTATTCACCAGCTATTGAACTCCAACATCAAATGTCTGGAGCTCCGGGACAGGTTGCGCCTCAGTAATAGCCATAATTTGAGGTGTGTCCCCCTTTTTCGTATTAATTCTTCCAGGACTAACTATGGTAAGTATGAACCTATTAGCCGCATGTGTTTAGCAGTTAATCGCGCCGGGGAACACTTCGACTTGAACGTGTCCAAGAACGTCTTAAGGAGTTGTATTTTCTTGCCTTGTGATTCTTTGTAGGACTCTCTATTACTATAACTTACTTGTTTCTTAACATTACTAACCTCCTCTTGTTTTCTTTTGTTTGGTTAACTTTACTAACAGTTATATGTCTTATTTCATGCAAACACAGGCTATCTGGTCATATAAATGTATTTTTAAAAAGACAGCTTATTATTAAAACCCTTATTATAGCAATACAAAATCAGTTAAAAATTCAATACTGATACCAAAAAATAACTCACATTAAGGTAATTGCAAAAAACCATCGACACAGCATTATAAAAACCAGAATAACACTCGATCGAAGAAAAATATAAGCAAACAAGCAAATAAACATCTACACTTTACATTTTGAAAACAGTTACTAAAATTTTAAAACAAAGTGCACGTGAATGTAGCCTAAGATTGTGGGAAACTGATCCAACCCACTTGTCAGTCGAAGTGCAACTGAAAATTAGTGTGCATTACTGAAGTTCTCCAGCAATGCACAGTAAATAGAACTGATATTATCGGTGTCCGATTTTTTGTTACAAGTGTTAGCGGACTTTTGAATGTATAACGCCTCTAAAGTCATTCTTTTGTTATACTGTTGCTCCTTATGTAAAATAGCCACATATTCAAAGTCAGGACTATGCCCATTGTCGATGGCATGGGCCACTAGAGCAGTTTTGTTATTATTTTTATTTTTCAAATCTGATTTGTGATTGGAAATCCTGTTTTTAAGAAACTGACAAGTTGTCCCTATATAGCTTACAGAGCACGATTCACTTACATTGCCCTTGCATGGTATTTTATACACTATGTTGGAATTAAGAGTTTTAGGTGTTCTGTCTTTAATTCTAATAAAGCAACTTCTCATAGTCTTATGTGGTTTCAGTGATAATCTAACATTCTTAACATGTGGTTTAATCAAATTTTCAAGTCTTTCTGAAAATTTCGGTATATATGTAACCTTTTTGTACCTAATCGAATCATTATTGTGGGTGGCTGTATTATTGTTAGAGTTTTGGCCATACTGGGACAACAAGCCATTAATCATAGATAGAGGAAAAGAGTTCTCACTCAATATTCTTCTTATTTTTGTTTTGTTAGCATGGTAGAATCTTCTATCACTTAGCCTAAGAACTCTATCTATAAAGTTCCTGGCCGTGTTGACTTTTTGGTGTTTCGGGTGGGAGGATTTAAAATGTAATAGTCTACCAGACGAAGTGGGCTTCTGGTACCAATCGGTTATGATTCTGGAACCCTCTCTAAGTACCTTAACATCCAAGAAAGGTAGGAACCCTGTAGTCTCCTCCTCCACAGTGAACTGTAGCCTAGGGTGGTAGCTATTCAATTTACCAAAAGTAGTCACAAGGTGCTGCTGCGGCGATTACTTTTGGTTGTACAGTCATTTCCTCTAAAGAGTTGGTCAACAGTTCTTCCATGACTATGTCCGCTAATATTGGGGAAAGGGGACTGCCCATTGGAACTCCATATACTTGTTTATAATAACTATTGTCAAAGGAAAAATTTTTGGCTTCAGTGACACAAAAATTGAGCATTTCCAGGAACTTCTTTTTTGGAATATCCGTGTATCGTTTAAGAAAACCCCATTTCTTGTCCACAATCCTCAAACACAGCTTAGTAGGGACATTCGTAAATAAAGAAATCACATCAAACGAAACCATTATCTCATTTGGTTCAATAGTAAGTTTCTCTATTTTCTCCCTAAATTCAAATGAATTTTTAACATTGAAAACTGAGTCGGTCGTAAGATTCTTCAAAATTTCAGCAAGGTACTTCGACAAATTATAAGCAGGTGAGTCAATTGTGTTATATGTCTTGCATGCTTGTCGGGGAGCCAAATCTTAAAACAATTTCTTTGAAATGTGTGAACGCGTAATGCGGAGATAGGTAAATAATTCTTGGCTCTTCGCTGTGAAGTGCGTCTTCTGGGCTAGAAGGGAAACTCAATTTAGTTTTTGAAAAAAAGACGAGGACAGCACTTTTTGTAGCAGCACCAAAGGGGTAGGTGTGGTGGTAACAAGGGACGGTGAGTGCTTTGCTTGGTGTCGTATTTTCAATGGGGTTTCACTAAAACCACACTGTATTTCACTGTTTATGATTTTTTATTATAATAATTTGTACATGCCTTTCTTATATAAATTTTTACACTATTAATTTGTCTTTTATTACTTGCAAATTTTTAATAATAACACCTCGACCTGCCACTTTAATTCAAATTGAATTTATTACACATTCGAGAGATCTCGGTCTCCCGTGACGCCAGATATTCAATCCGGTAGTCACCAGTATTTTTTATAGTATCGGAATTTAATCTTTCCGCGCTTATGTCCGAGCTCGAACTGTTTTAATTTTTAAGTCCTGCAGAAAAAGGACTCTTCGCATTTTTCATTATTGTTTGGGTTTTCCCCATGACATCTGGTCATGGAGACGCATCTTATTCGCATTTGCATGCGTAAGTACCTTTTTGTTTAGGTATTTTTTATGAATTTATGGTGGTCGAGGTCTGAGACAGTCGAGGTAAGGTAATTTAAGTAATTTTATCATCTGCACATTTCCGCCGACGCGACGGTAGGCATATTTTTGGCGACGCAACAAATATAATATTTCTGGCGACGCGACACTTGGTCACTAGCCCTGTAGTTTGTCTAATAATTTAGTCTTCTTTAAACGAAAACTTCCTTTTCTTCGTTTTTGGTTGTTTATTTCCTTCTGAATAATTATTAACTTCCACAATTCTTGACAATTCTTCCTTATTTCACTTGTTGACTTTCACAGTTCTAAACTTTAACTTTTTACTTATTGACTTTCTAGTGATCAACCACTGACTGCTATTGATAACGTGAGCTAATTTTATTTAAATTCTCCCACCATAGATTTCCCTATTGAAGAATCGATCTATTTTCGACCAATGACCGTTTTCGTTAAGTTAATTCCTTTCCAGGGAGGATTGCTTACACTTGCGTTTATTGGTTACTTTCGCAATAGACCACATGATGTTTCCGTATTCTTTCATAAACGCATGCTATTGGTTAGTAGGTCAAGAAGGTGAAATTGTTTATATTTTGCCATTGACCCAGAAATTCTCACAAGTCGAATTTCTGGGTTAATTTATGATGTAAACAATTTGCCGGGTCAAAGATGCGTGCGTTGCATTATTGGGTTTTGAATTTCTTGTAGGAAATTTGAGCTTGTGAAATGTAGGAAAGTAATTTATGATTTTTATGGGTTGCGATTAGTTGAGTGATTTTCAAGGGAATTAGGATTTATAGGAGCGCAATGCAGCAATGCAAAAATAATTTTTAAGGGGTCGCGCAAGCTGCCATCCCCCTTGGAAAAGAAAGTTCAAGAATATTTAATTAATTGAACTTTCGTCAATAGATCGAAAAAACCGGTGCCCCGGGCCACGGCGCTTCGCGCCGTGGCGATTATTACGTAACAACGACCATGTTGCTTGGCACTCGCGGCACTCGTTGCCCCTACTACATGCAGCGTAAGCCACGCCCACTCACACGGTTATGCGACACTTTGTCGCTTGGGCATCACGGCTAACCGTTTTATTAGACGTTGTCACGTCAAAAAGGTAACCGGGTGTATTACAGTTATGATTTTCTTTTTATATTGATAGGGATATTATTAAATCTATTGTTATAATTTTTGAAATTAATAATTCTAATTCTACAATAAAATTGCTTAAAAATAAAGTAAGAATTTGTTGGTTCGTTTTTTTTTAATTCGGCTGTTTTAAAAGCTGATTACATCTTAAAATTACCATTTCAATAGAAGTATTCATCATAATAATAACAAAATTGCATTCTTATCGTAATAATAAAATACATTCTAGTTAATAGAGGATGTCGATTGCTTATCTTTAAGTTTTATAATTTGTCTTGAATTTCCTGGGGCAAGGTATCTTTTTTACTTTTTCTGCTGTTTGTTTTGGTTGTCTGGCATGTTCATATTTGTTTTTTCTTGCAAGGTAAATTTATATACTTGACTCGAGCGAGGTGTGGGTTAAAGTTTCGTTTCAGGTGAATTGTCTGTTGCTTCGGTGTGCTTGCAAATGAGGTTTTTTCGAAATATAATTAGTACGATTAGGACTAATACCGTGATAGTGACGTAACTTATGGTATAGTGGTGTACATCATGCCCCGTGGGTGTGGGGAACCCGCGATTCTCGTGTTGTTTTTGTTTTGCGAGTGCTTCGCTAATTGCTTTAAATTCGTCAGTGTTGTGATATTTGATTACTTGAGTTGGGAAACTTGTGGGTATGCCTTGTTGCCCTAGGATAGTGATGGTCGGGAGTTTACCTGTTATATTTATAGACGGCAAGTAAAAATTGTTAGTGCGGGACGATTGGGTATTATGCGACTCTAGGGTTAATTCTTCCGATCGAATGTAACATCCGAGTTTCAATTTTATAATTCCTGTTCCGTTTAGGTGAAATGTTGTTATTATGCTTCCACATACGGCGTCAAGGGTATTTTGTGCATATAATGCGAAAAGCCAATGATTAGGTTGCGATAACTGTATCCAGTAGTTAGCTGCAGGGCATGCACAGTACGGATTTCGTAATCTTTGTGGGGGTTTCGGTAACATGTTGAAGTAATTTGATTTCACACAAATTTTGTGATGAGCGTACATTGTTTATGGTAGCTGTACTTATATGGCTGATCTGGTATAGTTGTGTTACTGTGTTTCCGGTTTTTGTTATCGGTAGTAAAGTGTTTGATGGTAAATTGCTCTGTATTTCTTTTAATAATAATTTGATTTGGTTTGGGTTTCTATGTCCAATTTGGTTTTGTTGAAAATGTTTGTTGTATTTTCTAAAATGATGGTTTGACTTTTTATAAGATCCAGAATGTAATTATTATCGTCAGTTAGCTTATTAATTTTCTTTTCGTAATTTTTTGCATCTTTGTTTATCGCACCAAAGAGGGTTTTACTAATAGTACCTATTGCGTTAAACAAACCTCGCTTAGACCGAACATTTCCTGATTTTAATAATTGCTCTCTGAGTTCGATATCCGAAATTGTTGTGTTGATGGCCTTTGCTATGCCTTGACAGTACCGAAACTCCGAAAACTGGGATTTCAAGTACAAACAATTTTTAAAATGCTATTACTCACTAAATAGACAATGAATTGCTTTCATAAGCACTATAATACATTTTTGGTCGATTTGATATGAAATGACCCACTTACCTATGTTTTTCTAAAAAGAAAAGCCATCTCACTCATTCTAACCTTTAAACATAGATATATATATATATATTCCCAAGTTTCTAGGAAACCACTTTAGTTCTTTTCTAAAATTACAAACATAATTTTGCCATGTAACAAATTCCAAGAAAACGCAGTTGCACTTTTAGATCACGCATAAAATCACAAGGCTACGCCATGTGATTTCATGCATGAGCAGTTACTCCATTTTAAGGAATCGCAACCCAGAATTCCTCACAAAGTCACAACCGAAGCAGCGACGCCCACGGTTAGTTTGAGACAACGGCAATTAATTTTGATAATAAGTTAGTCAGGCGTAAAATAGCGTCGCTAATATATATTGGACAACCTTGGCGTTGACTCGCAAAGCAAATAGAATTGTAGCCTTATATACTTTTATACATTACGAAAAGTAATAAAATAGAAATTCTAAAAATTTATTGGGACTTATATTACAACAACTACTCATTATCAAAGATATTGAGATGTAGTTTCAGAATTTACTAGTTTTATTTAGGTAAGGCTTTAGTTTTTTTTTAAATAAAATATTTTTACACCTTCATAAAATTGTGTTTTTTATGACCAAGTGTTTCAAATTAAAACGAAATTTTACAATTCTAATTTTCAGTAGGTGGTTTTTTAGTGCACTTAAAACATGAGGAGGATACTTAATGTTGGAAAATTAAGCTACATTTGAAAGTTGAAGGTTGAAGTCAATCTGCATAGAAATTTTCGTAAAATAATTGGCATACCGATGCAAAAGATCGAAATGGAAACTTTGTGAATTTAAGAGCAGAATAAACAAAGTTGTCTAGGGTGGAAATAACATTTTGAAAAACCACTTAACGTTTAAAGATCATACATTGGCTTTTGCAAAACGCTCCTCAATTTAAATTATTTTAAATTTTATTAAAATTCCTTAAAGCGTAAAAACTTGAAGCCCTACGTAAATGAACTTAGTGCATTTTGAATCTACACTTCATAATTATTCTTAGCAATTTACTGATCCGAATTCATTTATGTCAAGTAGTTTACAACTAAAAGTAAATAACTTTTCACACTTTTCTGGGCATACAGCGTCTGGGTGAATCGGAGCCTTGACGCAGTTGCTGATATACGTTCCCCCCTTACCTTCCAGTTTGGGTGAAATTGCCGTATACACAATAGATCTCGAGCCTTCTTCTGGATTCTGAAAATAGTTCCTATATAAGCCTCCGTCATTATTCTCTAAATAAATTTGAACCTTAAAAAACATTTTCTTGAATCCTGGAATGGAAGTAGTGCTGGAGTGAACAAACAAATCTGTATCAACTACTCCTGGATGAACTGCATGCACTTGGACATGCGCCTTTTGTTGTTTCAATAATTTATCTAAATGTTTGGTGAACAATATCTGAGCTAACTTGCTTTGGTTGTAAGCAGTAACAGGATAATATCGCTTACTGAAATATAAAATTGTAATTAGTACATAATAAGATGTAATTAGGTTTGAAAATAAGAAAGGCTATTTAGATACTTTCAAACTTTCGTTAATAAATTACAAAATATTTAGCAAATTTTGACTTTTATGCACAGAAAAGGAAAAAAGTCCACATCTTAATAGTAATCCTTTTCTCTACTATATTTAATAGCAAATCGAAAGGTTTTTCTACACAGCTGACAATACTGAAACTATTTTAAATGAAAAAGGAAGATACTGTTTTACCAAATCAGAGCTGGAATTTATGAAATAACAGTGTAGTTTTTCGTAGAAATTTATCTTAATAAAATCATAAAAATGTAGTAGGTATTATTGAAAGAAGAATAAATTTATACTTTACTATTATATTTGTTGTAAAGTTGCACAGCATCGTAAGGCTTGTGAGTATTTTACACCGAAGACAATAATACAATACAAAATGCACCAAAGCTTAAATACCCCCTATAATTGCGTTCCAACGTTGACGAGTGTTCAGGAGGTGAGGATGGACCGAGACCGAGGTGCTGTCTCTTCCGAACTTGGGATTATATGTGTTTCATTTTAATTTTAGTTACGAATTATAACACCAAGGAAAATTCCAAGAGTTCGTAGAGAAAGAACCGAGTTGAAATCATGGTCACTTGTTCAACTTTATGTACGGTCCGAAAAGATACGTTACAACATTATTAACTTCGTTTTTTTCTTTTATCTTCTTAATTGGTCGAACCCTGTTAACAGTTACATGGTTTGCGTGCTGGTGTGGAAGCCTAATTTTACGTGCGGGGATAGGTAAATGGTTCTTGGCTTCCCGTTGAGAAGTGCGACACTGTGCAACTGCTCGCATTCACATAGGATCTGCTCCGACATTTTATCCTCTCGGGACATAGTCTGCATACATCGACGGTTGCAATACCCATCCAATTAAGGTGCTTTCCAAGCTGGCAGTATTCAGTCAGAACTCCCACAATGATTCTTATTTAATTCCTTGGCAATTTTAATAGTTGCAAAGTAATTTTTTGTGACAAAGCAAAACTTTGCAGAACCAACAATATGAAAAACACGCTCAACCAGTGGGCTGAGGCGCATGTCCACAGATTTTCTCCTCTGCGGGGTTCGGTTTGAATCCTGCAAAGGGCTTGATGATTTATCTGGGTACTTGGGAAGCTACTGGGATGATAATGATATATATTTCAGGAGAGAAGTACA
>QYTT01081848.1:22475-36791 GCA_006980735.1 Dasypogon diadema
TGAATGAAGGATATGAATCAGGAGGAACTGAGCAGAGACAAATTTTAAGCTGACAATGGGATCATCTTTAATCCGGGATGTTATCAGGAAAGCATGCATTCATTTGTCCTGAATTTTTGCCCATGAGTAACACCTCCTACAAGATTGAGATGAATTTGAGAGTAATTCATTTACCACGAGATAGGAAGACACCATCTGATGAGATACAACCAATTTTAGTGAAGTATTGATGGGCACTAAAACCATAGTAAAAACCACCACTCAAGAAGCCAAATGATAATCTCAAAGGTTCGCTGTTTACGGGTTAATCCGCAAATAAATTCACTTCATCCGAAAGTATTTTGTTATAAGGAATAAGGTAGGCATTCTCACATTTGTAACCTGAAACCCTCGGGAAGTTAACAACTCCGATAACCGAAAATAATCCACGGGAACCACCACGACTTCAGAATATTACAGTCCAACTGAATCCTTGATGAATATGAGAGCTTTGAAATAGGAAAAACGACAGAAACTGAAGAGCCTGACTTCTGAAACATTTTTATAAAGTATAAAGAAAGGGAATCCAGACGACTACCCTGTGGAACACCAAACGACGCAAGCGATAATTAAAGCCAAGATTCCTTAGTTTATATAACAAAACATTACGAGGTGATTGAAATAATATCAGGCGACTTCCATGTAGGTGGAGCAAAGGATCAGGATATAGGTCCTTTTCCACAAGATAAAACAAGAAAGTCATAGAGTTACAAAAGGCACAAGCACATCTTTCAGTGGCACCGGATTCAGGTGAGAAATTATCATCCTTCATATGAAACTGAACATCATGCATGAAGATAATCAAAAGATTCAAGATCATCAAAACAAGTAGAAGAAATAGAACCAAAGAACTTGGCAAACATATTATTTATTCCTAGATGAATTGTCTGCAGTGACTGTGACTGGACCAAGTCCACAGAAAGTATGATCCTATCAATCAACGGAACCAAAAATAGTGCGGGAAGAAAATTCCGAAATTCTTGAAAATTCTTTGATTTCGTTATCGGCTCAGTTCTTTAAATCCTTAGAAACGATAAGTAAGTGGTTAACAGTGACAACAATTATCGAAAGGGGTAACAACAACACTGGTCGACTTATAAGTCCCAAAAGGATTTTCCTTCCGACGAAAAATGATGAGATTTTTCGGCAATTTGTTTTCTATTGTTCGTCCTTTTGTCTGCAATCACGCACACTTTGCTTTGACTGACTACTCAAGAAAGCCACGATGTTTCGCAGAAATAAATAATAGATAAAAGGGATGAGAAGATGTAATGAATGGGGAATGAACTTCCCCAGGGATGAGCAGAACTTGGAAATTTAACGCAAAAACTGCACAGAAAAGCATGGAAAAATGCCAAGAAGTGAACTCTTTTCATCTCTACATCAATCACAGGGAAGATATCCTTAATTGTCAGCAAATTCAAAACAGGTAAAAAGGATAAACGCAAACAATATAAATAACAAAAAAAATTTTGTCACTTCGGAATCCTTTGTGGATGTCACTCAAAATTTTATTCATATGACACGTACGCGTCATGAGGTGATAGGACTAGACCCCAAAGGGACGTACGCTGACACCTGGTAGAGATCTCTCTGTATCTGTACAACACAACACTCCCGGAGAGAAGACAGTGGAAGGCAAATATTTGTCTACCTGCGACAACTGATAGATACTCTCGGCGTAACACAACCGGCAGCACCCAGTAGCAATGATTAGGGGATTGAGATGTCACCCATAGTCGGAGAAGGATAATGTTTTACAGGGTGCTTACTGAGGGTTCTTTCTCATCCTTAATTGAAATTATCCAATTTTCGGGTGAGAAGTGGTGGTGTCCTCTTTATCCCGGACTTTTTTTTCCCCGGTAGCCGTTACCTTTGCGTGTGATGAAACCGAATTTAAGTCTCATTTGAGGGCAATTGTGGATTTACGGCTGTTTGCGCTCTGGGCCCTTCGATATCGTTTTATACGTTTTTTTTCGAGATAAAAAGTGCGGATTAGCTTCGTATTTTTTATGGTATTTT
This sequence comes from Dasypogon diadema, assembly GCA_006980735.1. Taxonomy (NCBI): domain Eukaryota; kingdom Metazoa; phylum Arthropoda; class Insecta; order Diptera; family Asilidae; genus Dasypogon; species Dasypogon diadema. The sequence continues at coordinate 24,537 of QYTT01081848.1, forward strand.
CGGGAATTTGAAAATTAGTGAGGTACTGATACCTCGAGGACATGATGACAGTTCTGATTGACAATTGATACCGTCGAGTTTTGATCGAATTTTTTCCGACCAGTTGATTTCTCAGGATCTTGGGAGTTTCCCCAATTTTTGGAAACGAACTACCGAAGGATTAGGTTTCAATCTGATGAAACTAGGAAATTTATATGTGAGAGATTAAAAATGGTGGAATTATTGAAAGGATAGAAGGGTTAGAATAATCCCCGGCCATCAATTCACGAACAGGGTTCAACTTACCTCCCAGGCGAATCTTTTGTCAGCTGGTTCGTTATTCCATTTAACTGCAAACGGTCCAAATCTCATTCCACGCAATAAGGTAACTTTGGCATAGACTCCATCTTCTCGAATGTCTAAGTCTGCAGCAGGATCCTGCAGTCTGGCCATTTCTGAGAAAAATCTTTCCGTCGATCTTTCATGTGTCTTGTATTGATCCATATAATTATTACTGCTGTCCGGGCTGAGTGGTATCACTTGCAAGCTGGACGGTATATCTAAACCTGAAGAGAACCGATGGCGTTTTGAAGGTTCGAACTCGTCTCCGCTGCTCCCTATAACGAAACCAACAGAAAGGAAAAATTACAGTTAACAATGCGATTAAATCCTAAAAAAAAGATCCTATCATTAGATCAAGAAGAGGTTTTGAATTTTTAAGGAGATATAAAGAAATAAATAAATCAAGCCTGGGTGGGAATTTGGGAAGAGGGTACTGAGGATATTCAATTGAATACAGATATCCTGGACATGGGCCAGTTTTGTGTGTAAAGTGGTCAGCAGATTGATATGGACATGAACATGGACAATAGGAAGGGAGATAAAGGTGTACAGAATAATGCTCGAATCGTTATCCTTATGGCTTGAGAATTTCAATCAGTTATAAGTTCAGAGGGTTTATATAACTGCAACACTCTATTTCACCTCGAATAAGGTTTCTATAGGTCCTTTTCGTTCATGTTCACAACTCATTCGCACAGCCTGGCCAGCCTTAGATTACTATCATTTCTTTATCCTGCAGGAGCGATGCTTTGATGTCGAATCTGATGTGTTTATGGTCCGACATAGAAGCATCCTTTGAAACGTCCTACTGATATGCTATATTCGTCACAAAATTGAAACGTCTATATTTGGTACAACTGAAGATGAGAGAGTAACAACTCATCTATTTGACACTATTCAAAAAGTTAATCCTGTGAAATGATGTCTTTGGAGAAAATGCGCAGTGTGATCAGTTTATATTTCCATCAAAATCTTACAGATAGGTGTGAAAACTGTTTTCCTTATCTCTTCTGTTTGTGGAGTCAAAAGATATTAAAGGTAAGTGTACATAATTTTGCGCAGTCATATTGACACAATCCGACCACCTCACAAGAAAACAGAGCAGGGAAGCATCCCGAAAATAAATTATTGCACAAAACCAAGCCGAAAAGGAAATGCCGGCACATTATGTGATGACATCCAATAAAGTACGTCGCCGTTTCGAGATCCTTTTGTTGTATGAACAAATAAAACAAATCGGCTAGATCTAGAAAAACGCCTTTCCGGTTGGATTCGAAGTGATAGTGAAATTTTTGGAGGACCGGAGGTAGATCACAAATCTCACTATATTTCGTGTAAAAGTTGGAAGATGTTCTTATCTGTCGGATCGATTTGTAAGTAGCATCTCATCTCAGGTTACAATTTCTTTACACAAGACATTGTTCTCATCTGGCCAAGTGCAGGTGTTCCTGGAACTGAGATCCGTCCAAAAGAGATCGCGTCAACGCATAATGCCAATGTCGTTACGGGCGATTGTCATAACATCTTCACTCTGACGATTTCAGTAGTGTTCCTGAAGGTGATGAAACCCAATCTACATGCGAAATGTATACAAATGGCAGCAAGTCAAAATATAAATAAATGCGAAACGAAAGGCTCAGTACCTCGACGCATGAACACTTACCCTTGATGTAGGCAAGGTTTCTGTTACCGACTTGCCGCTGTTTCATTAATCGAAGGGACATAGTATAGGACACAGGGCTACTTGTTTTGACATTGGTTCCGTGGTAATTTGATTCTTTGTATGTTTTTCTGTGAAGATTAATTTGTTTTCTTCTGATGAATGCCCGACTAGTGATATTCGATTGGGACTGCGCTCTTGACGTTTAAGAAAGGAATTTCTGCCTATAAAATCTCAATATCCGTCTGGGCATTAATTACAGGAAATTAGCTCGAAAGCATGTCTAGGCAGATTTAAATTTTGAGGAACCTTTATCAGCAAATAGCACGTAGAATATGTGAAATATCTTTTTGTACAAATAGCATATATCTAGCTAATATCAACAATACACAATAATGAAAGGAATTGACTACGTGAAAAATAATTCCATCATGCTAAGAACTATGCGCCCCAAATTTATCTTGATAAATGCGTCACTTCCGGACGGGGAGGAGATATATTTACTCTTTCATTTAATATCCCGATTTCTCAACCAACCCTTCCCTCTTTTCCACCATCGGTTGAAAAAATTTTGAACTTGAAAAAATGGCGACATTTTTAACTTCTTACAAATTTTACTAAATTTCTCATATAATCACAATTTTTTTTACACAAAATGCATTCTACTTAATTCCTAAGCTAACTACTAAAAGGAATGAATAACATATACCATTATATGGAATGTACGATATAAAAATAAAATAAAATAAGGATAACAAAAATTTAATTATCTGATACCACCAAACCATCAAAAAGAAAGTACACACAACAGTCTATTCTCAAATAACATTGGACCGCGCAATTAACCTCTCAAAACTGCAAGTTGAGCTCAGATGAGGGAACAGTATAGATTACCAGTAGAAGCAAAGACTCTACAAGCAGTAAGCGAGTGCGTAATGGCAAAATTGCAGAAGATAGCTAAAGCCGTCGCAGACGTCCATAAATTCTACTTATGAGATAATTTATATGATTGCAACACTTCCCGCATGCCAACATTCCTTAATCCGGAGTTCAGAAGATCTACACAATCCTCTACAAAGCCCGGGAATCGATTAAGGTACAACTGTACATCATCATCAGCGTTTAGATGAATTTTGCAATCCTCATCATCAGGTAGACCGTTAAAATTCCTCGTTATGGGAAAAGGGCCCAGGATAGATTCTTGAGGAATACCACAAATAGGTAATAGGACCACCTACTCCGACTCGCACAAAAAACTACGTACTACGTCATAAGCTTCTCCAGGACTTTGCCAAAAAAACACATGATGCTAATAGGCCAAAAGTCGCTTGGAACCTTAGCGTTATTGGTTTTATCTACAAGCAAAGCAGTGGCAGTTTCCCAGGAAGAAGAAAACTGTGATTTGGTGAAGTATATATTAAAAATATGTGAAAGGGACTGAACTATCCAAGCAAGAATGATTTTGATGAACTTAGGAGGTATACTATCCGACACAATGGCCTCCGACTTGATGGCCGCATTAACCTCAGCGGCATTAAGACATTTGTAGATGAAATCCGATGGAAAATTCGAGTTAGTGCGGGGAATAAAATCAATGCTGGAGATAAAGGAAGATTGAACAAGCCGCATTCTACTGGTTATGGAGGCGACCAAAACAAAATGCAAGTTGAGGTTTCGCAAACCTTAACGTAGGCACCAGTCTCGCGCAAATTCCCTCACAGTTTCCTACATGGAAGACCTGGATCAAATACAGATGCATGGTATTGTCTCTTTAGTGAGCGAATCCTAGCATTTACCAAATTTCGAATTTTGTTATATCTCGGGCGGTCTTCTGGAGTCATCAAATCACAAGACCTGTGATAAAGTAGGTCTCGGTCAGCTATAAGTAATCGAATTTCCTCTGGAAACCATATGCAGTAATTCTACCTGAACCTGCGAATTCGAATGGAGGCACACCTATCGTGAAGAACATAAATCAATTCGCCATATCATCTATGGCGGTACATTCAGGGATCCAGAGTTCCATTTAAACTAGCTGAATTTGCTTGCGATGTATGCTTCCAAATTAATGGACAAGAAACAAAGTATCCAACGATCTTTTTCAGACGTCGGGGTCCAATAAGTTCCTATATCATATAAAATAAAAGTTATATGTCTAGAAAAAATCACAATAGTTTTTTTAAATAACTCCTCCGTTTGCTTTTTCACTAATTTTAAACTTCTTTTTGAAAGAATCACAAGCGGCATACACAAGTAACATAGGCATTTCGTCCCATATCTTAATTACCGTATTTTTGAAATTGTGCATATGGTGATTTTTTATTCTTTAGCTCAGATATAATATAACTCCGGATAAGAAATCCAAGGGATTTAAATCAGGACTTCTAGGTGACCATTTGTTCTTCTGTACAAGGTCAATCAGGTTTGAGGTTGAAATAAAAAGGACTTGTTGTTTTTAAGCAGTCCTTCATCTTATAGTGGACTGCAATCTACTAAAACATTATTACAATACCCTCAATCAAAAGCAAAGGGTGTTCGCAAGGGGGAGTACTCTTCTATAGTACATAATAGTTAATAATATTATTCAAAACTTATAATTATTGATATTAGATACCCAATCTATTGTATATATAGATGCTAATGTCAGATAAGATTTTAAATATGCTTTTCGAAATCCTGCAAAGGACCTTATTGGACTTTGGGCAGGAATATTTTTTTTATAAATAATCCAGAAACACGTCGATACAGCTGTAGTTGGACAATATAAAACTGTGGATAGTAAGAACATTGACAACTTTTTGGAAAAAGTCTTCAATTTTGTGATAGTATAACGTTACTTGGGATAGTAATTTCCGTTTGATACACGAATGAGTTACTATCAAACAATCTACCAGGTATAGAATTCTACGGAAAAGTAGGGAACATTCGGATTTCTATACACTACCAGGAACTTTTAATTCTGTTCTTCAAGAAGAGGACCTCGTAGAGCCTCCACAAACTATGTCCTAACTGGTTCAGGAATGCAAGAATCCTCTACTTTATGTTGCTCTTAGAAATCGAGTAGAGCTCATTTGTATTCTTCAACACAGCTATATTGAAGGAATTGAAATAGTGGATTTGTTTATTCGAAATAAAATATCCGTGGACCAGATCCATACGTAGGACATCATTTTACGCTACCTAAAATATTAAAGGCTAGGACGACAGCAAAAATTGGACTGCTAGGTCAAATTATAGGCTGTTTCTCAGGTATTGTTTAACAAATCAATTCAATGCTATAAATTTTTACTAAATTGTGTAATATAATTAAAAAATTTAATCACAAAGAATTGTAGATTAAATAAAAATCTATATACTCATGTTTTACACTTATTAGCTAATGGGAAAAGGATAAACTTTCCAGTTGAATGCTATCGCTACTATGTGAACAGATTCAAAATAAAACTAAGTAGAAAAGATTGGATTGGTAATGGTAATGGTAACCATTCAGTATAAATTTCAATCCTTGCACTCTAAAATTATTCATCTTGCCATCTATGGATTAATGAAATAAGTCAGTCTTTCTGAAATTTCAAAAAATTTCTGAATGGGTGAGTGAAAGTAAAATATTTGAATTGCGGAAAGTATGTGCCTATGCCTAGCAATTAGTTTTGCTATAGACCACTTCAGGTTAACAAAAAGTTGTTAAAATTAATGCATCCATCATCAATATCCATTCCGTGGACCAGATGTATTAAAGTCAGTAAAGTATGAGGTGCATTGAGCTGGTTTCTGGGGCTTTTCTAAATTAACTCATAGAAAAAATTGTGACTGATTTTTATAATCAACAAATGTGTACATCCACAATGTAAGTCCTGGCTACATTTAAAGAGTGAAAACCAGCAAATACACCAAGAAACAGAAGCAGTTTTAGCAATTTTGGAAAACCCAAAATATCCTTCTTACTTGTGAACAAAATTTTAATTAGAACAAACTGGGTTTAACCTACGTGAACCAGATTTCATGGAAATCCACATAATTAGGTTTTCACCTGGGAGTTCCTTTCGAATTTGTATTTTCAAACGAATTACTCCTCAAGGTTGGTCACTTGGTTTTTAATAATTGCAGTCAAAATTTAATATTCAGGACGCCTTGCACTTTAGAAACATTTGCCCTTAATTACGAATATTCTACATGTAATTTAACCAATTCCTTTATAGTAGTTTCTCGTTATAATATGCTCTGCTTATGCTAAAGAACAATTTCCTTCCTCTCTTTTCCGAATATTGCAAATAATTTTATAGAACACAAAATTAATTCTGTTTATATCCTATTTTCCAGAATTCATTCGAACTAAGATTCATTTTACCTGACATATTAAACCGATCGAACAGCATTAATACACGACGTTTCACAAAGTATCCCTATTCACACGGTAAATCAATGAATTTCCGTAGAGATGTCGCAGCACCACATCACTAGCCACACCGAAACCACTTCTATTTAATTCCACTTATTAACTAAAAATTTCTCTAGGCTGAAGATCTCTCTGCACATATCACAAATAATCGGGAAAATCTTACATTCAATCACTGAAAACGATCCATTCAATTTGCACGAACGGAACGCGGCGAAGCTCTGCTAAAGCTCAGTTCACACTTATCGGCATCATCATCGCGCCTATAAGATTCAAATTTCATATGAATCCAACAGGACTAGACACAGAACTTGTCTGTCTGCTGGATGCTAAGGGTAGACTAAAGTTGTTTTGATTTAATTGTCAAGCCAACAGGGGCTGTTCCTACCCCCTCCCCGTATCGGAGTCCGACTTTCATCCCAAGCATGATACCATATAGGAACAGCTCGCACCGTTGAAGCGCACTCTACCCTACTTTACTGTCCATAGTACGATTGAATTGTTGTTGTTTTCGCTGTCTTCGTCGTTGCTATTATTGCCAACTTAGATGTTCATCTCCCTGGAATGAATCCCACAAGCACAGCATCGGAGTTCGGATCCACACAGCATCCAGCATCTTCCCCCTGTACCAGATGCCACTGTATGGGTCCAAGTGTAACCGTACTCGGCAGCTCGGCACTGCCATAGATTGTTTGCTTTCATCGGATCATCCCGGTGTGTACACCCGGCTATGTATACAGTACACATGCGGCACAGATTCACTCGGCAGAATTTTTCTTCCTCATTTTATCCTGTCGTCATCCTGTGATACACTAGGGAGGAGCATAATAGGGCGGGATCGAAAAAGGATGCTACACATCTCCCTGAAATCTTATGTATCTCAGCGGGAATCTGTACCAACACTGGCATAAGCTTGCGCAAACATTACGTAGGTTTCGGACCAGGGAATGAATCGGTGGTATACAGTTACGGGTCGCCGGGACTGGGACTAGATATATCTGTCCTGTCGGTGTTTTGGGATGTCAACGATTCGCAACGACTTTTCCTGATTCGTGTTTTGGGATGATGTCTTTTTACTGTTGGTATTGGTGGCCGAAGGCATCCGTGGTGGTGTATCTTTCTGGTGTTTGTGCGGACGTTTCCATTCAAGTGATACACAGAGATGGGATGGAAAATTGTTTTGAGGCGTGTAGACTCCTCTTCATTCCAAAACGAATCGAGTTTTCAGATAAAACCGGAGAAAATCTCTTGGCAGTGTCATTTTGTGTTTTGATTTTTGCCTTTTGTGACTTTTGAGTGTGTATGCGTGCGCGCTCATTGTTAGGTATGGGGTAAATGTGTATTTAATTTGACTCTTGGCTTTTGGGGGTGAGTTACTGGTTTCATGGTTACATAATATTGGGACAGGCAGAATAGGTATATAACGGATGGATACTAGGGGGATACTAAGGGAGAAGGATGATAGCTGGCGTTTCTTTTCTTTTATGGCTTGGTTAAAGGCGGGTAAATGGAGAAGAATTGAAGTTATCACTTTTAGGTTAAATGGCGGTTTGAAATCTTTTTTACGATATAAGTTGAGCTTTTGTACTATAATCATGGGCAACTGAGGAGATGGATGGGTGGCTTAATTTTTGCTTTATAACTTCTGGGGAGGTGAGTGTTTTGCTAACAACTTTTTCTCCATTTTGACGGAAACAGGAAATTTGTCTCAGTGGTTGACTTTTTATATAAATTGATACTTTGTTTAACCGATAGTTCGTGTTTTATTACAAAGGCCAATACTGTTTTCTGTAGGTATAAGTACAAATAATGAAGCTATCCCATTGCAAAATTGTTTTAATACTAATCTTTACGACCATATTCTGTTTCACAAGATAGATAAAATTTTTACAGGTCTTTCTAGTTTGTATTCGTAATCCAAAAACTGATGAAATTTTTCTAGCAAAAATTTACAGATTTAAGTTTTTCTAAGTCTAGCTCTGAGTTACTAAACAGTGAATGACTGCAAAAGTGATTAAGAAGAAGTTATTAGTAAGAATAAGGAAAAGAATGGGTGCAAAAAGAGAGCCTTGCGGAACCACATATTTTATGTCATAACATTCAGAGAAAATCTCATCCAACACAACACAATTATATAGAAGGCACTTTTAAGCCATTAAAACAACGCGGTCCCGGTTTGGAAATCCACTGGTACCTACCTCTTGATGGTTAAGGTTATGGTGATAACGATAAGCTAGGTAACTAAAATTCGGTATTCATCGTCCGTGTATTCCTGGTCGATTTTTATAATTCCTACTAAATGTAACAATTGGGTAAGCCAAAATAATAAGTATAATGATTAGTCAACGAAGATTGGTTTACACAGTGATAGAACCCCGAAATCAGTACACAAAGCAAGAATATAAGGGAAATTGATTAGATCCCTGATAGATCACAGTTCGGCAAGTATACCAAAATTGATGAATGAAACGAGAGATCGATAGTTTATCCCATCTTCACTGAATCCCAAACTGTGCAGAAATGCTGGAAGTATAACATCTCACTCTACCTCCTCTTCGTACATTTTGAGCACATATACTTCAGTATCGAAGACTGTCCTAATTGGTAAGCCAAAAAAGGATCTACAACAATCATCAGATAAATAAGGGACTCAGACAAGGTGATGGTCCCTTGTTTATACATCAGACTTGCCCAAGACTTTGTCTTCCAGAAATATAAAATGCCCGCATTGAGAAGTATATATAAGCAATTCAAGCAGGTCCTAGGGTATGTTGGTTCTTGAAACCTTGTAGGTAGAACTCCCACTGATTATCTTATAGAAATTTAGTAGAGGTTGATGTTTCTGATCGCAACTAGGGGTTGGAAAACCTACACAAAACACGAAGTACCTAACGACCTCTTCTAGATTTGAACCTAAGTAAAATCTTACCTTGAAATTTAGGGTATGTACCCGCATTAAAACAGTTAATAGACGATTTTTCATTTAGCATGGTATGAAGAATGTGCTTATTTTTGGATTAATTGAAAAGATATAGCGAACGGCAATCTTGCAGCTTATGGCTCCAAAGTGTAGTTTCTAGAAAAATATAAAAAAAGGACTAGGGGCATTTGAAAGGAGAGTTCTGCGTAGAGTATTTTGGACTCCATTGCTGAATAATTCGAAATATGAATAATATGATATTTTTAAGCTCAAAAATGATGGTTACGGAAAATTAGGACAAGACTGCGTCGAGGAATTCCCTTGGTGTGTGGTGAAATCCCGTTTTATATCATCACTGCACAGCTCAGACCACAATCAAAAAAAGTGTCATACAACAGTATAAACTGAGAAACATTGTCTGCATTGACCGCTATAAAAGTACCTCGAAAAATATTGAACCATTGCCATATTAGTGTTAAAGGATCCATAGTATGGACAATTATACGTTGGTTAAGTTCCAAAAAAAACATAGTGCCAAGGTGATACCCTTTCGAGTATGCCTTTCAATCTTGCCCTGTGCAAGAAAGAAATTTGTTGAGAAATGCATGTATTTATGTTAAATAGATTGTAAAAAACTGCCAAAATTTAGATTTTAGAAATTCGTAACTGCCAAACAAAGAGGCTTGGGTATACATTGTGATATGGCATCAGGAATTACTAATGCCGCAGTGGTGAACTTTCTATTTCAGTTTTTTTTTTTTAATTTTTAAATAAATTCTCTTCAGTTAAAAATTCCATGAAAGAGAGAAAACTTTTAGAAGGCTCACTCGCCTAAAACAAAAGGAATTTTTATGATGTTACGTTGTTTGTTTACTTCGTGTCATATCCAATATGAAAATCTTATTAAAAAATGACAAATCAAAATACTGAATGCTTGTAAAAATATCTGCATCCACTCACCAGGAAAATCTCAGTTGATGAATTCTCTTGACTTTCATTTTTTTTTGCATTGTTACTGAAACCTTTCTACCACTTTCAATTGAAATCACAATCACTTAACCCTTGGGTTCTTTGCCATAGATTTGATTACCCCAGTACACTTATTATAAAAAAAAGTGATACCCTGAAACCCTAAATAGCGTTTTGACTCTTTCTACGTCAGTGAACTTATTAGCTAAGGGATGGGTGCTATGCAAATTGCGCGAAGTTATCTATTCCTTTAAATAAAATTGCCACATCGACACCATGCATCACATAATAGGGGAAGACACCATTGTCAAGGGATGGTAGTATTTATGGGGATATTTAGTGACAGCGAAAGTTGTTAACATGACGTTAATTTGCAAAAGGACAACAGAACAGAAATGTGTTCTTTTTTATTTATTGCTTAGAGTGTCATAAATTTTTCGAATTTCCAAGATTTTTTGACTATGAATGGAAAGAAGGTGCGGATGTTATGGGAATGTAAGATAGCGTGGACGGTTACACTACTTTGCCGGATGATGGGAAATTATCATATAGATATTGTCAAATTTTAATGATATTCATGAGACATGTACAGAGTATTCAAAGGATAAAGGATAGAGTTTAAGGCTTTCAGATATAAGAGCACAGAAATCTCTTGTAGAATTTAAACTGACAGAGTAATAATATAATACTTAGGAGTACGCACATATGTTTTATTATTTTATGAGTATGTTAATATCGTTAAGCATAAATTTTGCATAAAAATTTAAAAAACAGTATACGCAAGAGAAAATGAAATCTAACATTCATGTTATCCGCAAAAAACGAATTTTGTCGATAAAGGATACTTTTTCGAGGATACTTGGTACTAAGTAAATACCAAGTAAATCACCGACAGTTCTAAAGACAATAACGCCACAAATATGCTATGGTATCATTAACTTTTAACTTTGCTCAGACAGAATGTGCTGGTATGTAAAAAAAGCAGTACTCTTCTTTTGAAGACCTTAATTTGTACAGGAAAAGGTAGCAATTCTAACGAAATTAATTTGATTTACTTATGCCAAAAAATGTTAAGGCCTTTACCATGTTGTCTCAATCCCTAAAACTCGGTGTTTTCTGAGAATTTTGATATCTCTCTCCCCATGTTGCCTTATCGGTAGTCCTCTTTTTTTGTAGTCTTTTACAATAAGGACGCCGATGGCGCGTGAACAATGCAGCAGCATATCGTCCCTTAGATTCTATGATTACTTGTACAACAGTCCTGTGGCAGCAGCATCTTAAGTAGATATGAGTAGTCTCCTTGGAGTAGCAAGATTGCTTTCAATCCTGACTTCTTTATGGCTTAATAACTCATTATTAGTGGATGCTAAATTCGAGCAACTTTAATGTATACCAGTGGGTGAGTATTTCCTAAACCGCGTATTGTGTATTGAAAGGATTAAAGGTTTTGGCATACATAATAGCTTGCCTGGTAATGTTCCCTCAAAAGACACTAGCCTATTAGGTTTACAGCTAAAATTCGACTTACCTTAGTTACTTTTCAAAGTAAAATACGAATCTGTACTAAAAAGTAAGAGATTCCATAAGAAAAAACAAACCTAATATCGATTTCAGCGATAACAGTGCCATCTCATGGTCATCTATGATATGAACAAATTTCAAGATATACATTTTTCTTGTACGATGTATAGTTTTCGAGATACTCAGAGATGTATATTAAATTGGGTCACCCTGTGTCGAAGTTATCGAAGAAGTTGTTGTTGGAATACTTACCCAGCCTGTAAGCTGGGTTTGATCAGCAACTAAAGTAACTCTGGTATATAGATACCTGGGCTCTACAGAATCGAGGTAACTGACACTCTTGCAAGATACATGGAAATTATCCCATACAGTTTATACCACAGTAAGAAATTTCCATGATTGCGTGTTACAGTGGCTCCACCAGTGTTGTTTTACCACAAGCAGAAAATGTAGTGGTGGCATTTGAAA
>QYTT01081848.1:36811-60469 GCA_006980735.1 Dasypogon diadema
TATGGGAATGTAAGATAGCGTGGACGGTTACACTACTTTGCCGGATGATGGGAAATTATCATATAGATATTGTCAAATTTTAATGATATTCATGAGACATGTACAGAGTATTCAAAGGATAAAGGATAGAGTTTAAGGCTTTCAGATATAAGAGCACAGAAATCTCTTGTAGAATTTAAACTGACAGAGTAATAATATAATACTTAGGAGTACACACATATGTTTTATTATTTTATGAGTATGTTAATATCGTTAAGCATAAATTTTGCATAAAAATTAAAAAAAATAGAAGCAAGAGAAAATGAAATCTAACTTATTCATATTATTCGCAAAAAACGAATTTTTTCGGTAAAGAATACTTTTTCAAGGATATTTGGTAATATTGCCATTACCATATTACCATATTGCCTCAATCCCTAAAACTCGGTGTTTTCTGAGAATTTTGATGTCTCCCTCCCTATGTTGTCTTATCGGTAGTCCTCTTTTATTGTAGTCTTTTACAATAAGGACGCCGATGGAGCGTGAACAACCTTAGATTCTATGATTACATGTACAACAGTCCTGTGGCAGCAGCATCTTCATTCATTTAAAGGGAACACCATCATAAAAAAAGGAACAATCCCGACTAAAAACCATTATAAGTAGACATGAGTAGTCTCCTTGGAGTAGCAAGATTGCTTTCAATCCTGACTTCTTTATGGCTTAATAACTCATTATTAGTGGATGCTAAATTTGAACTACTTTTATGTATACCAGTGGATGAGTATTTCCTAAACCGCCTGTGTTAAAAGGATTAAAGGGTTTGGCATACATAATAGCTTGCCTGGTAATGTTCCCTCAAAAGACACTAGCCTATTAGGTTTACAGCTAAAATTCGACTTACCTTAGTTACTTTTCAAAGTAAAATACGAATCTGTACTAAAAAGTAAGAGATTCCATAAGAAAAAACAAACCTAATATCGATTTCAGCGATAACAGTGCCATCTCATGGTCATCTATGATATGAACAAATTTCAAGATATACATTTTTCTTTTCTTGTATAGTTTTCGAGATACTCAGAGATGTATATTAAATTGGGTCACCCTGTATCGAAGTTATCGAAGAAGTTGTTGTAGGAATACTTACCCAGCCTCTAAGCTGGGTTTGATCAGCAACTAAAGTAACTCTGGTATATAGATACCTGGGCTCTACAGAATCGAGGTAACTGACACTCTTGCAAGATACATGGAAATTATCCCATACAGTTTATACCACAGTAAGAAATTTCCATGATTGCGTGTTACAGTGGCTCCACCAGTGTTGTTTTACCACAAGCAGAAAATGTAGTGGTGGCATTTGAAACCTCTCCTTCGAAAGGTTCCTTTTAAACCTTCCTGTGCTTAGAGCATGTAAAGAAAAACAAAAAAAATGTACAATTTCTTTTAAGCTGGTGTTAAATATCTGCCGATTCTCAAGTCTTTATGAAATTACATTAAACAAATGCCAGTTGTGTTCTTCCAAAAGTTCTGAAATATCTTCTCCCATAGGATTTTTTTTCTTACATATACGTAAGTTAACCCTTATAGACCCGTTAGAAATTCCCATGGCTTCTTTCATGTCTTGAAGAGAAGCAATAATTGTCCTGCCCTGCCTTTCTAAATGTAATTCTCGTTTAAGTGTACTGGTTGACAGTGTAGAGGAGGGCATTTGCAAAATACAGCAAAAAAGGAGATGACGGAGCAACGGGGAGAACAACAACCACGTAAGCAGCCGTTCTACAAAATGTGCTCCTTAACGACGTCATTATGTCATTGTTTTTTCACCGAATCCTCAAGCCGTTGCAGATTGTTCCTCCAGTTTAAACGTGAATCGAATGCATTCCCCAGTTCCCTCGATTCTTGAAAGAACCTCGTCAAGCCTTAAGCAGATGATGGCCTAACTTCACTCGAGATGAGATGTTCGCGTATTTAAACTAGGAGGAAGTGGGAAAAGGAATCCAGGGAATATGTGCACTAAAAAAGAAACTCAAGACACGCGTCAGAATACTTCCGGTACATTCCGCAGCTATTGTACGTGCAGAGAAGGCTTTTAAAATGAACTTCCGTTGTACGGGTCTAAAAACCTGAACACGCCTTCTTCGCCTTAACCTCTGGGTAAGCAACAATAGGTGTGCACTACGTCTGGAGTCGAGGATATATGAAACAACAAAGGGAAAGTTTACTGCTGCCTCAATTGCTGGACTATTGCATTATCTAGATACGAGTCCTTGATTGCAATCCGGAGGCAAAGAGATATTGGATTACCGGGCTCTGTAATTATTTCCATGTAAGCGCACCAAACCGTTCGCTTCTGCCCTAGTATCTTGTTTGACAGTTAAGTCAGATGTTGGGCTGATTGTTCCTTAGATCATCGGTGCATAAACCGCGTAGTCCTGACCCCTCCCAACTCCTGAAGGAATTCAAGGTAACTCAAGACATTGGGGTTAGTCATGCTTCCGCTCGCAAGACAATGGGACAGTAACGTGTTGACTCCTCGATTTCGGTACCGTTCGGCTATCAATTGCTTTACGTCTCAAATATTTTCTCGAATTTTGAACTTATACATGAGAAAAACACACTGAACTGCTTCGTCGACAATTCCTTGACTTTCAGAACAAAGGAGCTGACTTCGCAATCGAGTTCGTTCGCATTTCATAAAGGACTCTTGACATCATTAACAAGCCCAAGTGGATTTCCAGCTGAGTAAATTACAGAGTGGATTTGGACTTTTATCCAACTACCAGACACTCCGTTGTGCCTTTGTCTATTTCGTTTCCCGATGGAATATTGTATAGTGTCACCGAAAAGTAAGGGATTCCGTTGGATGGAGGACATGAAAGGCACACGATTGGATCAGAATGTCCAACCCCTGCTGGTAGAAGATGTCAAGGACACCGACAGGAAAAAGAGCGCGAAATTCGCTTGATACGTGGATCAACGTGTGAACTACACTCACTGCAGGATACTCACATATTTATCCAGGATGCATAGTCGTAACAGCTCTTCAAATCTGTAACCATTTCAGATTAATAAAAAATTCATAACAGCACGATTAACATATGAAAGATGACAAATTGGATATCTGAATTAATTGGCTTCGATCCCTATCCTCCTTGGCTTCCAATTGTCAGCCAACAATCTGTTCCGAACGAGCAGTTGTGCTCTATGAATGGGATTATACCGCATTAACACAAACATATGTGTTCGTGGCAATGGAGTTATCCTGATGTGTTCCTTTGTAGTATCAACATAGCATATTTGCTTTTCATCTTATCGCACCCCTTGTTACGGCGAAGGCGGTTATGACATTCACATTTTATTGAGCTTGTGCCTCTTCGTTTCTTTCAAGTTTTCGTTACAAGGCTCAAGGATAAGAACAAATCACTCTTTTATTGAGTGATTCGGCGCTATTCAACCGAGTTGAGGAAGCCGATTTGTACACGTTCTCTTGTATGACAAGGGCAATTTGGTTTTAATCTTATAAAGAAAGTTGATATGGTTATTTGGGAGAATTAATAGAATTTTGGCAAGATCTAATACACACTATTTAGCCCTTTTTCAGATAGTGTGGGGAATATTATTCATACTGACGATGGTACTCTATGGTCACTTTGCCTATGAAAAATATTTAACTAACATTGATGCGAAAATACTTACTGAGGAAGTTAATGAATACCTTACGCGAACAATTAAAAGTTTCTATCTGAAGTCAACCACCACTCGACTTGAAATTTCCAAATCTATAGGCCTGTTTTTAAATAATAGAAACCGACTGGCCTAAACTGATGGAAGGCTTCATTTTTTTCAATTCTAGAAGTTCTCTAAAGTTTACGAAGGACCGAAGATGCTGTCCCAACTCCTATAGCCTTCATTGCATATCACCGCAGATGGATTAAGAAAATACCGAAAATACCCTTCTTCAAGTCAAAAACTCTCTTTAAAATATCGATAATAAAATTTCCACATCTGTTTCCAGCAAGTGACGAATGCACTGGATGCCTTCAAAATTATAACGCCAGGCACAGTCGATTGGGCCATAGAATCCTTTAAACACTCAGAAGAAACATGGTATGTACTGATTTATCCGAAGAGACATTAATACTACTATATGGATTGAAGCTGGGTATGACGATAATGAAGGTCATGTTTACCAAGAGATTACCACAATGGTACAGTGCTATGGAAAATCTACTGAGTATTCAGCGATATCATTCAGTTCACACTTTACTTTGAGAGGCATTGAACTGTATTTTATTGAACTGTAATTATACCACGGTTAATTTCAGAAACGGTTGCTAGGGTCAATAACTTAAAATCGCAAGCAATATATCATGCAGATAAGTTTTTACAACCAATTTAAAAATATGCAACAACTGTCTCCTGATAATAATTGTTATATAATAGAAGCAACAAGATAGCAATTAATTTGAAGTGCAAGATAATCCATAAATTTTCCTTTAAGTGTGTGGATCTGAAAAGGGTTGGAAGCACTGATCCATAAAAATGATTAAAAAGGGTTTGGGTTTGGTGGACGAAAAATTAAGAAATAAAAAGACTTCTGATGTGAACTGATAGAAATGTCAATGGGAATGAAATTATTTCGTCTTTTCCAGAAGTTTGAGGAATCTCAGGAAATTGTCAAAGGGGTGGCACTGAAAAGGGTTAAACATTGCGTGAAAATCCAATTTTTAGGATAAAAAAAACGACTCAAAATCATGCAGCTGATGCATCACATCCCTTGATAATTTCATTATTGTCTTGTATGCGACTTTTCTGGAAGAAGTCCGGCGCTTTTATATGTACTCAGCATCTCCTTCTTGGGAAAAGATACTTACAGCTGCTTGACTTCAACAAAACCACTTTTTGTGAACTTTTTCCACTTTAACAAAACATCACTAATTGAAAGATAAAACACTCACATTAACCACTTTATTTGGAAAGAAATTTACACACGATCACCAGTGTTGACGAAGTCAGATAAAATGCTAATTACAAAATAATTTCACTTCACAGTATCACGATCGATGACAACCGATTTTAAACTACTCATCGGCTTTTTTTGGCAAAATTTTTCAGACGTCTATTTACACACTATCTATTATTAAAGATAACCGCACGCGATATGTTCTAATCACACCGGTAATAAATTACTGTCACAATTTGATATTTGATGGCAAGAAGATAACCTGATCCAGAATTTGGAATAATCATGTCTTCGACTTATCGAAACCAATTTAGCGATTGCAAAATGTTTTCAACACTGATACTAATCGTGCAATTACATTAGATATAAAATTAATAACGCTTGAAAATTAGTTGACGGAGCTGGATATCTTTCAGTTTGAATTACGAAGAGTTTAAAGTTCCCACAAGAATACTTCCTGAAATAATCGCAAAATGGTCAAATTAAATATTATTCACGGTTTTCTCCCTATTTTTTAAGGAAATGCAATAAAATTTATTTGGATTAAATTTGAAACAGGTAATTTATTAATGAAATTGACCGGTGCATAGCGATCTGATTAATTGCTTGTTTTATTCACTAAAGCTGTTATCTCAAAAATAATAATTTATTATTTTAGATTATTAACATATTCATTTTATTGTTATTAATTTAACGCCTACATTATGCGTGAATCATCGTAGATCTTTTGCTCACTATATAGATAAACCGTTGGGATGATTTGAAATACAGGTTTAATCTTTAGCCCCATTGTAACATTTTCTCATCCTCACGTATGACTTTTAAAGCTCCAGCCCAGCGATTACTATTATATACAAATGAAGTAGAATGTAATTTATAATAAGGAAACAATTTTTCAGAAGTGTTGTATAGGTTCTAATTGCTGCATTCAATTCTTCAGGAAATACCTTTTTAATATTTACAACCTACTTTGATACTGCTCATTAAACAGATACAATATGAGAAAACAATAGTCATGTGGACGTAAAACGATTGCATTGTAGATAGTTTTTGCACAATCTTTTAAAATTGTACTTCTTCCTTCTTGGCAATCTTGTTGCGCACCATTTCCGCATGAGTTTTAAACTTAAGCTCATTGTCTATATACACTCCACTCCACAAACAATTTGTTTATTATTTAATACTATATATTTAGTAATATTAGGTGTCCAACTCCAACTATTTATGCACTATTCATTTACAATCAACTATAAACTACATTTTTCTCATTATTTAGTTCTTGTTCTGTTGGTTTTTATCAACACCGGTTACACAAATTAAGATATCGTCTGTAAACAGAGATACTTTGGCTTTTTATAGGACACTTTTAATGTAATTTATATACGATAGAAAGAGAATTACACCCAATATAGTCCCTTGTGGTACGCCTAAGCTTACGTTCTCTGCATCGGGGTTATGACCGTTGATTTTAACCATTTGTGATCTGTTTGTTAAATAACTTTTTAAACTATTTGAGTTCTTTGCCGCGAACTCAACTGGATTAAATTTCATTTGTCCTGCCCTGTCTATAATATTGAGTAAACTTTTTATACTTATCTTGCATTCTCTTTCTCTCATCCCAACTTTTCATAACTTCTACAATAAGATAATTTAACGAGTATATTTAATATTTTACTACATTGCATCTCTGTTATAATCTAAGAAGAATAAAGGTGAAATGTTACCCCCGGTATTGCCCCTTTCGATTACTCCAGCAGCCTATTAATAAAATAGTCGAATACGGTTTTTAAGTATATGCTTGCATAGTATATGTACGTATATTTACGTGATATACCTATCACGCCGCAAAGCCTCGCATCCTAAATATAATAACAACATTAAATTCAAATACTTTGTTCACAAAAGGAAAAGAATCAATGATATTTGGAACTGCATCGATACGATATTGCTATATTAAATCCATCCCTATGGCTAGCAATCGATTAATGTAATATAACATACACAAGTTTAAATCTAGTTTATCATCCTTGATTATATCTTGGGAGTCGTTGAGGATATTTTTAAAATTACATTTTTACACACTATTTTGCACACTTAAAACTCTGCATTTTTCAAAATAATTTTTTCTCGACTTTTTGATACCCAGTACCGCACACATTTCCTTCAAGGAACAACCCAAAAAAATCACAACTCATCATTAAAACTCATTTTAAAATACACAAAAATCGAAATGGCATGATTTTAAAATATTTTACAAATAAATAGTGCGAAACTCGTAACGACAAGTAAAAATATATTCTTAATGGTGACGTTAAAATATTGTTATTATTTCCTTATTATAAATCCCAATTCAATCAAGATTTGACGAAAAAATAGGTAATTATAAAATAAAAAGTACCCTTGCAACAGAGATACTGACCAACAATCGTCAAGATATATCAATGAGATTCTCGGTAAATTACCTTTACAAAACTTGCGGACTGTTATCATTTTGATCCGATTGATGACTTTTTTATAGTGATAAATTACACTCGCAATTTAATATTATCTGATCGCGAAAAATTCACTTCGAAACGTTTTACACTGGCAAAGGCGCACCACACAATGTTCCTTTATTAAGAGACGACTCCAAAGCGCACTGATATCACAAAAATGTACAAAGATACCCGAAATTGTGAAAAGACCAACTGTTACAATCCAATTTCGGGAGACTAGTGGCACACTCAAAAATTTGATAGAATCGTCTACGACTTGGAAAAAAGCTCCAGCCCACCAAAAATTCTTTTTATCCGCCTTTTGGTACATTTGTGTGGTTTTTGATCAGATTTCCAGTGTTAATTTTGTGAAAATTGCAAAACCTCAACGTGTGCTCCAAAGTTTCCCAATTGTGATAAGACTGTAAGCCAGGAGCATTCTGATTTCCTCAATCCTTGCTGATGGACCACAATATTAGTACAGCAATTCTTTGCGGTTTAACGGGTTCCTTTGGTTTAACGTAAATTTTCTTAATCTTTTCGAAACCGCATGGCGTACTCCCAACGACTCTTTATTTTGGCATATTAGTAAAAGTGCTAAACCACAAAATTTGATTAGGAACAAGTGAAAATTTTTATGGGAATATTGTTTGTTTTGTAAACAAAGCAAAATTTTTTTCTGTAGACGTCTGGAGAATGATTTGATTACGAATATATAACTTTTTGAAGGTCTTCGGGGTATAATGGTCCAACATGGATTTGAGTAAGTCTGAACAGTACTGCGATTAGTATTTTTTAATTCTATGCGATCGCTATGAAAGTAAAAATTCACTAAAATTATTGAGATAAATCATCATCAATTATTATTCTGATAATTTTTATCTCTTTTTTTAATTATAATATAGTATTATCATTCTACATTCTCAATCAATTCTAACTGATCCAGAAATTCATCTTGAATACAATGTTTCGTATATTAATGATACCGCCAGATTTATGTTTGGTAAATGGGGTGTAAGTTAAGGTGAAACAAGGTAATTTATTGCATGAATTTGGTATTAGGATTTGAAATCCACTTACACATGTTTTAGGAACATTTCTCCATTATTGAAAATTTATGTTACATAATTTCCGAAATACTATCCAGCTTACCTTCAACGTCCTTTTTATTATGTGTTTTAAGGTTTTTTTAAATATTTCTCATTGTAATCAATAATCAGCAACATTTGCATCTTTGTCGCAAAATAATCACGTTTAGAAAATTGATCTAAAAAGTTTATTGTTTTTTCAAACTTACTACAGCACTAAACTGTTTATAATTGGAATATGTACGCAAATCGGACTACTCAGGAAATTTTACATCAATTTTATGTTTTCCATTAAATTAAGTACTCTGCTTGTGCTTTACTCGCACCTGATACCTGTCAAGTATTTGAACAAAAAGCCACTATTAAATGCTTTGGTCAAATTTAGAAAATATTGTAAAATTAAAAAAGTTATCGGAAGTAGTTATGAAAAAAGTGTCATAATAGCAGGATATTGCATTAAAACCTATTGTGAGTCAATATCAATCATAATTAAGAGAGTTTTAATATAATCTCTTTGTATTCGCTCTATTCATGTAATAAAAATTACCCGACCCCTGCAGCTCCAAATAGTTACCCTGTAACCTAACCTCACACCTCAAAAACTATTCACATGAATACAAATCTGGATGCTCGTTTAAGGACTAAGTGCATTAGGAGGAAGGATAAAATGCACAACACAATTATTAATATTATTAACAGGAGACAGGATCGTTTCAAAATTCCTACATAACAATATTAATCTATTTCTTATAGTACCTATGCATTCAAGCATCAGCCAAAACAATAAATCATCCAAAAAATTCTAATATTAAAAACTCAATATTGACATAATTTTTTAATTTTTTTTTTCATAGAAAACAATTTAATGGCGTTCTGTTGCGGCGTGGGAAGTTCAAGATATCTGAAAACTGTGTCACAAAAATTACATAGCCATTTATGATGTACCATTCGCCCTCAATTACGAAACATCTTCAATTTTCCACTATCAGTTCCGTCCAGCACCATATGAGTGGTGAGTGAATTTAGAATGGCCTTCCGAGGAGTCATCACTATATTCAGCATGACACAGTTTAAGCTGCGCCTAGCTTCCTTTGAAGCTGATAATTTGTCTGGAGTATCTACACTTCACATGAGAGCATTGTGGGAATTATCTTCTTCCCAAGTACTTTTCGTCTTTGCAGTGACTTTGCCATATTATCATTATGTAATGTCGCAATCTCTCAGATATCCGGACATTTATCACTCCAACGAAGAGCTTTCGGGGCTGGTCTGCAAATGGGGAGTGATCTAATAGTATAGGCCTGTGCGAAAAGTGTGGGATGTTTCCTTTCTTGCTTCATCTGCTCTTGAGAAGATAAGATATTCTGACGCCAGTTCTAATGCATCACCACATATGTATGTAATTATGGTGGTGACAAGAACACCTGTTTGGAGCTGTAAATTGAAAACGTTTGCTAGCAAACAGAATTGTACAATAGCGTGCAAGATCTTACGTAAAGAAGGTGTGAATATGTAGAGCTGTAGAGCAGACAGTTATCTCAGTTTACAGAATATCGTTTGTGGAGTTATGCCCAGTGATATAAGTTAAAGCCATCGGGGAAGTCCTCACTGCTTGGATTGCATCTGTATAAATGCGGCACAGTGAGGTCTGGGCTGTACAGCATGCGCAGTCAAGTGCTTCTCTAATCGATTTTCTCCTTATCAGCAGAAATTGCCAATAAATCTTCCAATTGTTGCTGGAACTGAATGGCGATTGAGATATTTTTTCTCTTTATAAACAACATTTGATCCATTTTGAAAACCACAGTCATCTGTCGGGACGTGATTTTTCCTGTAAGCAGTTCAAGTGTTCTTTTTTGGAGACGTGGCGCTATGATGCGATGAAGCCTAATTGTGTAAATATTAAGACAATCAATTATCAAAATGAATATCCTTCATACAATGTGACCCATTCTTTAGTACCACTTTTCCTGACAAATAGATGAGACAGCTTTTTTCAGCGTTGACATCTTTTGTAAGAGAACTTCGATTACTTTGTAGCTCTTTTTTAAAGCGGCTCCTCGTTGGAATTTGTCGGGTGCTAATTAGTTTGGTATCTATTCCCTATCATTTTTGGGGAGCTTGAAGTACTTGGGCTTGGAAAATAGTTTTCTTCTATTTTTTTGTTTCTTTTTATTTAAACTGCATCAAACCACATTTCAGGGAAGACTGTTTAGCAAAATTATTAATAATTATGATAACGTTTAGTTTAGAAGTTTGCTGAATGAATCTGTCTTATTCATAAATTGTGCAGATTCAATAGTTCTTGGAACCCAGTCTCGTCACACCTCAAATTTGTTTCGTGTTGCAGATATAAAATCTACAATTTCAAGATAAACATATTGCTGCTGGGCTGGGGTATATAAAAGTGATCCTATACTTTATTTGTAAACTGAAAATGATGACTTACTTCAGATTGAGAAATGTTGTTATACAGCTGCTAGTAGACGACAATCAACAAAGGAAATATTTGTAAATTTGTATACCACATTATCACGGTTAGTTTATACTGTCGACCATGAAATGACTATTCCTTTTTCTGTCTTAATTAGTTTTCCGTTTATCACTGTCACAATGAGTAGTAGTTGATCTCATTAGAAAAAGTCACCGTCAAGGTATGCTATAAATTCTTCCCTTACTTATCTCGCGACCATTTAATAAAGGCATTGTTTAATGTTGCATTTTCTGTGACGAATCCCTAACTGATAATTTGAAGTTTTCCGTCGTCACGGACTATTAAAATATCTTTTTTTTAAACATTTTTTAAACCATGTGGCATTTGTTTACGTAAAAATATATCAGATATTATCATTTACACGATAAAAACGCAGCGCATAGCCTTGAAAAATTACACACGTATTTGGGAAAAGTTTATTCTTCAAAATATGCTTTAGAAATTATCTGAGACCCAAAGCCCTCCCCGCCGCCCTGCAATTACTATACATTTTAACTCCACCTCGTACCTCGTAGAAGTATAGATAGTAGCTTCTAGGTTAATCTAGTTAATCATGCAGTGCTCTGGGGAACACGTTTTACTGAAAAATCTTTATTTTCCAAATGTATAATAGAGATAGTACTCTGTTCTGAATAATATACATAGGTTTCGTTTAAAATTTGGCGGGCATGATAGAATTCATTCGCGAAACCTTTGGTGTCATAATCTCAACCAATATTTAGATAAACGTCTAAAATATAAAATTTAATGAATTTGTGTATTGTTGGAAGTTATTAATGAAAACAAAAATAATACCGGAGACAGTACAGTACCTTCAGGCACATAAACGTGAACTTTGTATGGAACATACTTTGCTTACTTTACTTTAATCGAAAACTACACAAAAGTTACGTTTAACAGTTGAAGGAAATTAAGGAAAAAAATTATTTCAAAAACATGAAAAATCAAAACGCTTGTTTTCACCGAATCACAGCTCGAATTTACGAAACAATTCGCATAAGAAATTGAAGAAAGAAACAAAGAAAGAGAAGAAGAAAATAAGAGAAAAGGGGAAGAAAAGGGAAGAAGGAAAGGCAATTTCTTAATGCTGCTGCTGATGAAGAGTTAATAAATTAACTTTCCTTCTAATCAGAAACGTCTGGTATCTTGAATTGTCTCGTAAATTCGAGTTGTGATTCGGTGAAAACAAGTGCTTTGATTTTTAATGTTTTTTAACCAACCACATATTTTTGGTGGGTTGGTTAAAAGGCTTATACTATTCTGAATGGTCCTACAATACACTATGAACCTTTTTAGGTATCCGGAAAGGTTTTTAGCTCTACCAAAGACATCCATCTAGAAACAGAATTAAACCTTTAATACAGCTAATAAATACTTCGGGTAAACTAAGGCAGAGCTTATTCCAAAAATTTGATTAAAAAGTCTCAATACTTCTTTCAGAAGTATATTGAGTATTGAAACTTTTGAAGTGAAAAACGATACTATTGCTTTAAATTGTAAGAAATGATTCCTTGTGATTATACAACTTTATTACAAGGTAATTTACCAACAAAGTGATTAGGAGAAAAAGCAATTTCTAGACAATTTCCTATAATATTTTTCTGGACAAATACATAATTCTGGGCGTCGTTGTAAAATTCGCAAGCAGCGGCTGCGATTACCAAGATTTTAAAATTATTGTGAAAAGGCTATACATGGGGAGAAATTCAATTAAATCAGAGATCCAAGGACGAATATCAACAAAATCCATCCAATTCAAATTAAACGCTGAGAACTTTCTTCTTACCTTGAGTTAGTCTCCTTGCAATCGCCTTTGATCGCATGGTTAGCTCCAAAAAGGCCTTCATAAAATTGAGTCTTGGGGAAAAGTTCTCATCTCGAACAGCCACATGCACTTAATTGTGAACGTATCCACTTGAGGGTACAAAAGGACAAACTTAGAAGCACAAAACCTCAGAAATCACAGGAAACAATTTCCATGCTCGTTACAACACAAAACTTGGCAAAAGAGGCGAACCAATGCGTCTCTTCACTTAAAGGGCCCTGAACATGAACAATTCGCAAAATATGCGTACTGACCTAGAAACGTGCATGCACTTGTGGTGGATTACACACAGTCGCGTATCGATAAACTTCCGCGTTGAGCAAATGCAGCCCCAAGGTCGGCACCAATCACCCGCACTGCAAACGTTTTTCACCGAACCTGCCCTGCAGATCCTGATCAAGAACACTCTCGGGTCAGAAGAGGGTGGCAGAAAGTTAATTTAGCCGCTCACCTTTTCCTCAACAGCCGTACACCTGGCCCCACAAAGGAGTTTCAATTGACTAAAAACTTTCGAAAAATAAACAACGGTTCGTGGACAAAAATAAATACGGCGACTTTTTGCTGGGCCGACTACGGTGGAAATCCAGGCCTAAAAGTGGAATTGTCCATTGCCGTGGCTCCCCACCACAGGCGCAATGTCGCGGAAGTTGAAAGGACGGACACTGTCTGTTTTTCGGAAAGTTTCCTACGGAAAGTTCGCCAGCGACGGAAAGCGTGCTCTGGATGCTCGTTGCGCGACTCCGACTACTGTTGCTGCTGAATCGCTGTCGTGTTTGCTGGCCTCATTACCATCGCGTCGCTTCGCGATGTTTAGTGAAGAGCCATCCACAATAAACTCGCGATGTACACACCTGCGACCCGAGCCTCCCCGTCCCCGCAACTGCTGTCCCACGGCCCGAAGAGGGTAACTAAATCGCAGGATCCTTGCCCCGAGCCCGACTCATATTCGCATTTAACGCGCGATAGTGTATTTTTTATTATTTATTATTCTTTTCTATTTTTCATTGTCTTATGGGGCGCCCATTCCCACCCCCACCCCCATCCCAACCCAGTGCCATGGGCCTGCCTGGGCGCTTCAGTGGTTTATGTGGTGGGCGCTCTCCCGTGTGTTGGAAGCTCCTATCGATTCAGGTGCACGAAATGTGTCGGAAAAGGGGAGACACCGAGTACATAGAAGAGCAAGTTTTATGAATGTTGAACGGTTGTATATTTTCCAACATTTACATAAAATTGAAAAAGCTACCGACCCACCCACCACCCACCCACCGAGCCAATGCTCGCTAGAAATGTTACTCTGGCTGGCTACCACCACACTTGCACGTGATGGATGATTACCAGACAGCGCAGCAATGAAAAATTCAAAGGCGAAAGAGACATTTCACTGTCACCACATGTGCACCATTTGGGGTGCGTTGGTATGCACACGGTGGGTGGACAGTAGCGCATACCTGATCAAGTGCCAGCACCTGCGATGGGGGTGGATGGGTGCTACCCGTATTTGAATACAAATGGAGGTCGATCTAAGATTGGACAGGTGCAAGTGCGGGAGGCGCATACAAAAGAACATTTCAATTGCGCTTTTTATTACCATCGAATGGGCTGGTCTATTCGGAGGTATTATTCATGCATTTTGGAGCTGATGGAACTGGACAATGATGAACCCTTTGTGTAGGAGGAATATTTCGTCTTTAGGACCGATTAATTTTTAGGCAATCATTGGAACTTCTATTATTTGTAAGAGTATTTCCCAGAGTTTTAAAGTAAGAAAGTGAAAGATTCATTCGAATTCAAGACATTGTTGCACGCATTGCATGAAAGTTCCATAGAAGGAAATAAAGAAAGGGTCTTTACGTTTTGGTAAGAAAAAGTTCTTGAGGAAAATTACAAAGTATCTAGATTCGATTTTGACTTGGAGAAACTACTTATGGATACCACCTCTTTATAAGGTCCTGTCGTTATCCTTTAAAAAGTTTAAGACATCACTTTGAACCTCATCATTTCTTCCCTACCATTTCCCTTACGAGAGGTTTTTGGGTCTCTTCCCGACAGGAAGACATTCGAAAAATATGGTGGATATGGAAGAGCTTCGTAGCCCGGCTCGTCCAATTAATTCCAGATTAATTGCACTTTATATAGTCTGACATTAAAATTATGAAATCATGAAATTATTTTTGACGCACTTAGAAAGCGACCTGAAACCTTTGCTGACTCTAGGGCATGCAAATACTCTTTCTTGTAATCTTCTGATAGAATTGAAAATTGGCTTTGCTAATAACAAAATTGCTTTTGTTGCGAACTTCAATATAAATCTGCCGCGTTTTCAGGCACTTGTTCACCTTCTTGATTTCTAAAGCCGTTTAATTGACTGTTATAGCCTTCTTCCAATCCTCTGTTCAGCAAGGGTATTTATTCGCCCTACAACTGTTGCAGCTATGACAGATAAAAGCGTACAACCCGAATCATAGTAGTAAAATATTTTTGAAACAAAAGAATCCATCCAGTTAATTTCCTTGAAAAATTTATAGTGCTCGGTTCCGCCGACTCGTTTGATATGTCACACTACCCTTTTCTTGTAGAACGGATTCTAATCATCAGTTTCAAGGAAGAGATGCACTGATCTGAATTGGCAATAGGTAAGGTGACATTAACCACATGTAGACTCTCCGATATCAATTTGATAGAGAATATTTAATATTGGTCCTTCGAACCAGATCGATGCTCAAATGATTTAAACACACTCAGATACTGATGCAAAGGAATTGTTACTTTTCTTACTTTGAAACTGTGACTCATGGTTTTTCTACTGACAACGGACTAATCAGTAGAAAACATTGAATGTTGCAATAACTAAGTTATTCGGAACGAACGCTATAATTAGGAGGACCAGAAGATTTGCCTAGAGTCAGATGAGATACTCCTATGCGCCTAAGCCTCTTAATGGGTCTTGGGATTTGAAATAAAAATTCAATTTTTATTAATAAGAGGACTACATCTTAAAATACAACACTAATAGCCATATTTTGTATGTTTTACACTTTTACTACCAGAGCAAAGGGAAATGCAAACCAATAAATAAGAAGACAAAAGCCGGGGTCTAGTCACTTTTATATTATCCCGTTTAAGCAACTTCTCGCTTGGGTAGCACACTGCTACCATTCCAATCAGTTACCGATGTAAAATTGGGAGATTTATGCATTTGCAGGAATCAGTTGCGGGCCATAAAAACTTTAATTATTCCTTTGCAGTGAGGACGGATGTCTGCTCACCAGTTCAAATCCACTTTTGAGTACGAGATCGAGCATGGGTGGTCCATGTATGTTTAGTTAAACTGTTACATCGTAAAAATCTTTTGGATTGGAAGTAGACAAAATCACTTAGAAAAGCACCCAGCCCCAAGCTGCCTTGCAGAAATGCCACAAATCGAAGTAGCCGTCTGTCCGAAGTAAACAAATCGCATATAGAAAAGCGTGTCGAATTGGCGGGAAAATCACCCAGCATTCAAGAAGAAGAGAGGGAGAAAGTGGGTAACCCCGATTCAAATCTCACTAATAGACCCGAACGTCCTTGGCGGCCACCAATATTCCTGAGGCTTCTGTTTTCGTCGTTGGCTCTGCCCGCAACAGGGGATTCCCACGCTGCCGATAGAGCGTGGCAACCAAAACAAAACAATTGATTTGGCCGACAAAAACAAGATGTGCCTCCCGAATTCCACTGAACTACTTTGCAGGAGCCTGAAATTCAGGGAAAAAGACCAAAGCGGCAAATTGCCCCGGTTGACTTTAAAAGGTGACCCAGCACTTCCGTCGCCCGCAGGAATGAACAGCCGCACGTTTGTCGGAGATTGTCGATTACAGTGAGCACCTATTGAGCTTAGCGTTCCGTATCAGCGAACGGTGGCCGAGCTTGCGCCCTGGAGCTTTTGAAAGTGGGTGGAGCTATCGATTTCTTCCTGCTCCCGGTTTTGTTAAGAATAATAGCGGGACTTTGCCGGCACAGAGCTAATCATGTGTGCTAAACGACGAAGTCCTTTCAGTTGTTAATTGAAAACTGCCTTAATCCACACGTGGCTGCGGCGATTTCCCTGGATGACATTTTTGGCTATCGTCGGCAAAACAACCGCAGATAGTTGGAACTTTCCGATAGCTGTGACAGCGGAGCCCAATCAAAGGCGTGGTTACTGTATCGTGTTATCTTCGCGCGATTGTATGGGTCCCCCAAGTGCCTTCGCATGACAAGTTATCATCATCTCCCCATCAAGTTTTGTTCCACTACTGTGGGGGATTCACCGAAAAGCTCTCCGCTCTGTCTCGTGTCAACACAATGATATCGGCCGGGTGGCAGGCAGTGGGTGGCTGAAGAGTGCCCAAAGCGTACGGACTCCTCTGTCGCTACATTTTCATTTTACATTATTGTTCGGCTCCAACTAGCACCACTACATCTGCGCCGATTTTTCGTAACATTATGATGGATGACAACCGGGGGACTCTGGGATTAATATTGTCCGACGGGAGATAACGGGAATATTTGACTGCTTGCTCTGGATTGGAGTGTGTGTTTACTTGTGTGGATATTCCTGGACAGCAACCAATGATAATGCTCCAATTCTAGTGCAGTGTGAGTGCTTCGTTATCTTGGATTCATCTACGGGGCCACAGCCCGGCACTGCTCTTATTTATGTACTTTGTTACGGCTTGTGTGTGGCGGTATCTCTGATGCCCCGTGTGGTGCGAAATCAGTGGAGTAAATGTCACAAACGATGGATACATACTGACTGCGGTGGAAAAGTAACAACATCCGTAAGAGAAGTGGAAAGTGTAGTCTCCCGCCATTGTCTGTGAATTAGAGACTAGGTGGTTGAATGAAATTCGCATTTAATATAAATTTGTGCAAAAAGAACTAAATGGCTTTAGTTACTCAGCACATTTCTGAAATTCCGCGGTGTCTAAATAGTGCTCTATTTTGGAACATTCAAGTCACTGTCACCATCAATTCGAAACGATCTTTTCCGAAATCTTGTTGACAAAATGTTATTAAAAATTTACCAAAGAATTGTTTTTGTATTACTTTTGGAAGGATTGGTTCAGAAAAGTTTCATTTATTCAATTTTCAGGATTTAGGCAACATTTTAAGGTCATTTGGAATCTTCAAGTTAAGCGTCTTAGATCTGAGAAAATTTCGACAAACTGGAGGGCGATCAGCCCAGAAATAATCGAAAGATTCCTCATTTTGAGACACGGAATTCTGCAATATAGGACAACGTTTAATTTCAGATATTTCCTTTCAAAATTTCATTACTGGCTTAGTCCATCCATTAAAACTCTCATCTGCTTCTCGACAAATGTTGAACTTGAACTGGTATCATGTGGATTCCGAACCACGTAGTTGTCCTTACACCTAATGACTTCTAAACTTTTTGTCTAAGGAAACATTTTGACCAATGGTAGTTGTTGATCAAAGTCGGGAATTCATATTTACTAATATGAATGATTTCATTCGGCGCAAGAAGAAATACAATTCAGAAAACATAGCGTGAGTTTTGATGATAGAAAAGTTGAATTTCAATAAAAATTATTCGTAAAGAATGGTTGGATGAAAGGCGAAAAATTAACGTAAGGTTCAAATTAGGGTATTGATATTGTCTGCTAGGTAGTGCATGCCCAATAACTGGTTTACTTACTTATTTAAATTTAAAGAAGAACAAGTGTTCTATTTGTTGGAGAGAAGAAACAAAATGGGTGATGTCCAATTAAGGACAGGCTCTAGTAGTAGACGATTTACCGGGTAGCAGCTACTCCTCGGTTTGTCTATTTTCAATCATGTTAAGGACCTAATAGTTAAATGAAAAAGTGAGAAGGAATCGAATGGAATTTTGAAACCCCGGCAGGATTTCTGAGAGGACCTAAACTAAAGAAGCCTAACCAGAAATTACTTACATTCCGCAAACGTAAGTTGAGTGCTATTTTTGGGCACTTTGAATTTCTTGTACCTATCAATGAGCAGGTAAGCTATTACAGCGTTTCTAACTAAATTCTCAAGAACTTTGAAAGTTTGATCTTGAACTTGTCCTCGTGAATGATTAGAGTACTTTTGCTATCCTAATTGGACCTCAGAATATATGAGGATTAAATGCTACTTATATAATAATATGGCCTTTTATACCCTAGATATAGATATAGAGTATAGCTTTAACCAAACGTTTGTAACGCATAAAAATATTCATGATACACACGTCCGTCCGTCTGTCTGTCCATCTCGAGAACGCTCTAAGTTACAGAATTGGAATTTAGTAGATAGGTGTCTTATTAAAAATCAAATACCAAGTACGAAAATGGGCCAATTTGGACAACTCCTTTAGAGATATTAGCAGATATTAGTAGATCATTTGAGTATCACCAAAGTGCAAATATCTATCCAAAGTCAGCGAATTTGAAATACATACTCGCACTACTAACAAAAGAAGATTGCCCTTGAGGAACCAAGAGGGAAACCCTTATGTGAAACG
This sequence comes from Dasypogon diadema, assembly GCA_006980735.1. Lineage (NCBI taxonomy): Eukaryota > Metazoa > Arthropoda > Insecta > Diptera > Asilidae > Dasypogon > Dasypogon diadema. The sequence continues at coordinate 56,137 of QYTT01081848.1, forward strand.
GATATCGTCAGGTATCTCAGGCCTAGTAAAGATCACACGATAGCTTTGTTTAATAAAAGTATTTTAGAAATGCGTGCATATCTTCAAACCGAATTAGAAAGAAAAACAAAATTGGCTGCTAACTTTTTCAAAGTGTACAAATTCCTTGGAGAAGATGGTATATTCTCAGTTTTGTTACAGCAAGGAATAGAAGAGCTAATATCAATATTGATAAAACTTTTTAGAGCTAGTTGTGTTTTAGGATATATATACCCTAAATGTACAACGATATGAGAGTGATATTCGTACCGAAAGCTGGAAAGCTATACATTGCCCAACTCAAGTCATATCGTTCAATAAGCCTATCCTCCTTCATTCTAAAAACTTGATTTAAGAGCCCTGGACTCTATTTATCGTGGAATTCAAAACAGATATGGTGAGTAAAGACATGAACCATGAAACATATGAAGTCTTCGACCAGTCTTATATGGGTCAGTACCTAGAAAGAACAACTACTCTATGCCCAACATTGCAAGGAAACTTGAATGGAGACCGGGGATGTAGGAAACTCAGCATGTAAGGTTACGATGACATGTCTTTTCATGATCAGTTTGTAATGATAGCATTGAATTTTTGAAGTAAGCTACTGCGTCTTAATAAAATTCTTGACTAAATAATTCAGAATGATCTTTATCAAAGTGGAAGAATACACATGGAAATGTAGCAAAATTATAGACATTTGAAAATGTAAAACGAAATGCCACGAAGGTTTGAGTGAAATCACGCTATCCACGCTAATTCTACAACTCACGCGTTAAAGATTAGCATTTCACTTGAAGGAGCGATTCATAGTGCTCCATCATATATCAAATTGCGAAGTTTTCTATTGCATAACTGGGTAATGGTCAGCGGTAATCACTCCAACTTTGATAAATTGCCTCCGATATCTCTGTTCAAAGTTAATGAATGGTCAGAGGACATAATGCAGGAGGTCTACGTAATAAATCTGTCGTATGACAAGAAGCCGGACCTTATCTACCTTCCGTTCGTGACAATTTTCAACATGGACGTGGCACAAAAGTGGCCTCTTATGCCCAGCAGAGCGGTCGTCGCAATCACCCCTTTATAAGGTGGTCTCACGACGTCCCACTATCACGCAATCAAACTTATGAGATATAAGACCTTAAGAAGTTGAGAAATTTTCATTATTCATAAATATGGAAATCACTGCATATCACCCTCAATAAATCTCTAATTGAGGATTCCTGGTGGGGAGGAGGAATTTCTTGCTCATTCCACCCAATGGTGTCCTCGTGCACTGCCTAATGATCGAGTTGGTCTTTTTGTTGGGCAGAAAATGTCCTTGGACAATCTAATGGGTGTCATTTGCATATACAGCAGAGATATCTGTCCGTCGGACATCAGGAAGTTGTTCATAAGTGGACAGCGGACAAGTGTCTAGACGGAAGTGCGTGTTGGCTCGGGAAGCGCTCAGCATTTTATTCACTGCTGAAAATGAAAAGTATGTTTTTATTGATTTACGTCTTAGACGATACCGGGTGGAAATGAAGCAATTTTGATGGTTCGTTAACCTCAATGGAAAGGTGGTCATAACTTCACCAAGGAAAATCCTAACCATTACATCGCTTGGGCACTGCAAATGAGTTCGTCAACCCGGCAATGCAATAAAAATCCCATGGAAGCGGTAAGAATATTGTCGAGGACTTTCGATTGTTCCAGATATTTGCAATCTACACCGGAGATTATTCATGGTTTGTCAATAAAGAAATGCCAACCACCTCATAAAGTAACTTCAGCCAAGCTGACACCATAAACTCTCGGTGATTATCCTTTCTTGTCACTGGCGACGTCAAAATAGCGTGTCATGAGTCACGTACTGCAGATTATTTTCTTAAAACAATGACCTGGGTGACAACCGTGGATAACGCCAAGAAATAACTCCGGGCGACACTCGAGATAGAAGAGGCTTAGGAGGGCTCTGGGCTCCGCAGGCCTGGCTGCCCGCGACAGACCGAAGAATCTGCTAAATGACTTAGTAGCTGACATGTAAAATCGATAAAGTGCTCCAGAAGTCTTATGTTTCCCGTTTATGATCGGCCTGGAGGGAGTAATAACAAGTGCAGCAGAAGGAACTGGTAGACGTAGGAAGAAATTAAATTATTGACCAAAGGTTCTGTTGGAACGTGATGATTTCACATGTCAACAATTTCACTATATCGTCAGAGTCAATATCGTGGTGGAACACTGGCTAGGTGAGTAGTGAGCTGATACAGTTTCACTGTCAAAACAAGCAGTTCACTGTTCTAATAAAAATTAACTTCCGCATTCTGTTGCTTTTGTTTAAAAGTAATTACAAATGGTTTCTTGGTCGAATGGTATATATCCCCCTTAACCTTCCGGGTTAAATCCAACTTTTCAACGGACAATTATTGAAGCTGGATATGAGAAAAAATTATGAGATCTGCAAAAGGAAATGCTCTCGCAAGATACCAGTATTCAAGGAAGCAAGGATTTAATGTTTGTTTGGTGTTATCGATTGAGATTTTCTTGGTAATCTTTGACAACACAAGAGTTTGCACATATACTCTTATAGGTAGGAATTTAGCTGAAGATGAGCTCCTCAATCGCAAAGGTTTTCACATCTTTTCTTTCTGAGGATTGCAATTCAAAGAATCTTTTTGTCTGTCCTGAAAGTTTTCTGTTATACGGCTGGCAACTATTGCGATGCACTGCGGTAGTCTCAGCAGAGGCGACAGTTGAACATTTATAAGGTTTGTGCTTTTGATAATTAATTTTCTCTTGTCCTTTGAATCATTTACTGGTCTACCAGGAATTCATATCTTTTTTAGAAAAAGACAAAATTAATGTGGATTTAAAAATTTTTACTTAAGCATTATATCATGCCATAATATAGTTACCGTTAATTGTGACTGCTGGCTCGTTATTTAGTAGATAGTTTTTATATTGCTTTAAGTAATCAAAATTACCTGAAAGAAGGAAAAGTAAGTATTTTGAGATACCAAAAATTGATCAACCACGTGATGTACACTATGTGTTCTCTTACTAACAATAAAATGATTCTTCAAATATCGTTCTTAATTGATATTAATAGTACTATTTTCATTATTAGTAAGCCTTTAGTACTAAGGTCGGATGAAAGCAGGCCAGCAAGGAGGGAAGATTCCACATAGATTGAGCAGATTGCAATAGATGTGAGACGGCGAATATAGAGGACGATAGATTGCCAGACCGCTTCCACATATCGCACTATAGATTGGCAGAAAATATGGTGAGGCTTTCTATTCTTTAGAAAAACGTGATGAACTAAAACTTATTATCTTATATCTAATATTATATCTTCATTATTTGGCATACTGTAAAGATCTAAAAAGTCACATCTATAATTTTGGAAAAATGTTTTTGTTAATCCTATTATTATTTACCTGTATGTAAATATTATTGAAAGAAAAGTAGGTTTTACCAATTCCATAAAGATAGCAACACTCTACCCATTGTTACTTGCTTGACGGATCAAGTTCTAAATGCTATTATCTACCTATTCATCGGATGTCTCCATTTTTTCAAGGTTGGCTCAAGAGGCCTCGAGATCAAATCCTGTCGACGATGTTTTTCGACTAACAGAAAACTAATTACCAAAAACAAAGTAGTTCGAAATCCATTCTGTGAGAAAGTAATTGTTAATAAGAATATGAGTTCCTTATCGACGACTATTGCACTTCACCAGTCCAATCTACCTTGGAATTTAGTTTATCAATACATACAATACTGAAGCCATTAAACACATACTGCTCTCAATAATTTAATAGAAATACATTTCATATTATCTCCGTTCGAATTTTAATCGAAGTACAAAAGCACTGTACCCAACCTGACAGGTAGTATCCTCTGTTCCTTTAACTTACTGGCTAATTAAATATTTCCTAGAACGTGTTCTATAAATATTAATCCCAAAAATACTCAGTTTGGTAATTAGAAATTTAAGATCAATTAGAAAACTTTTCTTCCAGATCACTGCCTCGTAGTGGGGCACAATTATTCAAGTATTTGCCGCGCAAATTCAAAATTAATTGAGCCCCTTTCATAAATTATTTAAGAATTTCATTAAGACAAATTATTGTCTGTCAATATGTTGCACGCCGGGAATCTAAAGTTTTAACAACCTGAAGCTAATACCCGCCATCACCTCGGGGCTGTGTATAAATCAAATGGAATCGTCGGCAATGAAGGGTGTGTGTCTCTAATTAAACAATTATGGAGGCAGCTAACATTGCCTACAGCTATAAATTATTTTACTGTTGTGGCAGAGTAAGGA
>QYTT01081849.1:0-11463 GCA_006980735.1 Dasypogon diadema
CAATCACAATCACGTATACCTCTTGATTCTGGCCCGAGGGTGACTATATCCAGAAACGTTGGATACAATCTCAAAATAACGTCAACTACAAGAAAATTATTACAGATATTGAACATAGAACATAGTAAGCCCTCCCACCTAAAGTAAGAGATGAATTCGGTCGAAATCCATTGTCCATAAACATCGATTCTGGATGCATGAATGCATACGAAACAATGTAGGTGGCCCCGATTCGAATTATAAAATAGAGCTCAATATCTACATGAAAACAAGATGGATAAATGCAAAAATAACCACAAACTTGGCACAACTTTACCCAAGGAACTTTTTGATAATGCCTTCAGACCAGAAACGTGCAATGCCGGTGCAAGAAATGTATACAAGGCTATACGACCATACAATATTGGACGACTATACGTAAATGGATTTTATGAATATGCGATGAGAGAGATTTTATTGCTATCCGGAATGAAATGAAACACAACAGGACGACGTGTGCCATATATATATATATATATATATATATATATATATAGCCTGAATTTGAGACTGGGAAGAGAGCAGAAGGCTATACGATGACAAATTTTCCATTGTTATCCAATTGGAACAGAGTAAATAAGAGAAAGCAAATTAAATTTAATTGAAGCTGAAATGTTAATATGTAAGTTGTATAGTTTTATTTCTTTACTTAATGGCATTTCTGTTAATGATTCACAATTACAATTTTCATATCTTTAGTCAACATACAATTTATTAATATTTGGAAATTTTCATATCAATAGCTCTGTGCAATTATGAGTATACTTTACAAATGCACTCAAAAAATGAAACAATTGACAGGAGAATGAATTTCTAACGAAATGGACTAATTATAAGTAAGAAAAATAAAAATCCCTTTTACAAATTGACTCAAAAAATACAATAAGTCAAGGATGATCGTAGCGCAGCATATCTTCAAATTCAAAATCGAAATTTTTCTTTTATTTTAATACAAAACGGTTTACAGATATCTAAAATAAAAAAATAAAGGCATGAAAGGATAAAAACAAATGAAATGATTTTATTTTTTTTTAATTTATACTACTCTTACTAATTTTTCAAAACTTTAGAATCAGTAATTTCGAAAAGAAGTTACATTGATTAATTCAATCAACTTTTTCGAAATTACTGAAAACAAAATTCGAAAGGTCTGAAAAAATTACACTCGTAATTCAATTTGGATTATATTCCACAATTTTTCAATATTTGTTTTTTTTAATAAAAAGCAAAATTCAGAAATAGTTTATCTGTGATTGACGAGTTTAAATTTTAAATCTTTAACAAATACGTTCAAATGTTATCTCAACCTTAATACAGATTTTTTCGAATTTTTTGTAAAAATAAACTCTTCTAAAAAATTTTCTCTTTTAAATAAACCGTTTTTGAACATTTGAATTAACAACTTATAAACCACATTTTCGAAAATTTTTTCGATAACTTATATTAGGTTGTAATATAATACAAAATATCAAATTTTTATATGAAAAGAATATTTTTGAAAATTATATTCGACTATCGGCATCCACGAAATATTCCCACACGGATCGAGTAAAAATATACCCTTTGAGAACAAATCTTAATTTTTAGATGCTATAAATTCTTCCAAGGCCTTAATTACATAGGCTTTATCTCTGATCATTTTCTAATGTAAGAATAATTCCAAATTTTTGAAAAAGTAAAAAGTGAGCTCACTTGCAACATTTGTCAGGTTAAAATTTCCAAATCTCCCTTTCCCTAATTTCCCTCCGCCTAAGTTGTGCTGTGTGAATCATAGGATTGTCCCTTGAGCGTAAGCAATAGCTTAAAAAAAGTTGTAAGGTCTTTGAGAGAGTGCAACAGTTATGTCTACTCGGTATACCAGAAGTGCTCAACACAGTTATTAAACGGGCTCTTGAGGTTATCCTCAATATCTCATTCTCTCATTATCTATTCGAGGTAACGATTGTCTCGAATTTTGAACTCAAAATTCCACTAAAACGGAATTAGGAACTTTATCTTTATTCATTAATCCTTCTAGTCCTTTATACAAATGGTTTAAAAATAAGGATTACATGGGAGCTGGCTTTTTCTGTTAGGATCCAAGAGCGCAAACAGGGTTACGTCTTAAAAAGTACCCCATGGTCTTCCATGCGGGGATTAAGGATATCCTGGAGGCGGACAGGACATCTTGGCTGCTTGTGTCCTTAGGAACTGAAAATTGCAATCTTCACGGATAGCTAGACGTTACCTTCAAGATGGTTAGGAACTATAACCATGTACTTAACGATCTATCACGAAAAAACGATGTACTTATTCTATGGGTACCAGAACATAGCGGGTTCTATGGTTATAAGAAAGCGGACTAGTTGGCACGGAGGGGCTAGCTTCGAATTGTCTACCCTCTCCCATGGGGATCACCTCCAAATATTTACTTGGGTGAATCTCTATATCTAAAAATGTTGATCTCCATCTTGACGAGGCTCCTTGAAAGCACATCAACACAAAATTTATCCGTTCTACTGATGCCGGTTGCAGGGGACGTGCAGACCTATAGAATTGGGAATGATGACACACTTCTTGTGTTACACATTTACAAATACCTTGATGAACTGCACCAAACAGGCGAAATCCTAAGTTTCAGTTCGATCACTATATCTGATTCCATTCCTGGATTTCTTCCATTCTTGGGTAGACAAACAATGGATCTAGTAATGCCCTACACTTTGGGGCTGCCTCAGTCCAGACACATCAAAAATCTCTCAGCTCAGTAACATAGATTTCGTTACTTACTTAGTTTGATTAGCAGGATTGGCCCACAGATGATACTGCGCTATGTAGGTAATCTGAAGGTCGTATTCTTCGCGTAGCTCCCTAACCTCTTTTGATTAAGATTATACACCATTATCAATCAATAGGGTTTTCGAAGCACGTATTACTGAAGCATATGTAAATATTAAATCCCTGGGGACTTTTTAATATAAGTTAAAAAGTTACTGTTAGTGTCCCCCTAAACTATACTTAATAATTGTAAACAATTCTATTCAATATTTCATTCAACATAAATTGAAAATGAAAAATTGTTACATGACAGAGCAAGCGTTAGAGGCGTGCATGAAGATAAGTTCTTAAATCATTAGGAAAATCACTAAAGACTTAATTAAATCCGCAGTTACTGACCGTGTCAAGTACTTCGTGGGAATAGACACAAAAACTAAGCTGCAAAGCCCTTCGGAATCAAACAATTACTGTGTGCATCATCATACAATGGCCATTTGTTCTCACCGAAAGAAGTTCTGCACTATCATCATTTCTCTTGGAATCACTACAAAAAAAAACAGTTTACAATAAAAAGTCAATTTTCTTTCAAAACTATTAACCGTATGCGCTTAATTAGAAACTAAATGAGTAATTGGTGAAGTGAAATTGCTAATTACGGCAAGCTGTAGTGTGAGCACATAAAAATAAACGAAGCATAAAAACCAAATGTTCCCTTTCTTATGTGAAGCAAACAAAACATCCTATGTAATATTTTGTTTATAGTGAAGTTGCAGTTTCAAGTGGTGACGAGAAAATATAGGAAAAAAAAGTCCAGTCATGTGAAGACATGGGCGCTGAAGAGTGAAGCAGAGTATACACCAGCCAGTGAGCCAGGTTGAAAAATTTCTCAGGGTAAACAATGCGAGCACGCGGTTTAGTCAACCGAAAAACGCCAACGGAAAACATTCCACTATTGCAGTGGAGACCAACAACTTTACAGATCACTTCTGTGGGTAGATAAAAGCACACACAGTAAGACAACGACCACTTCTTGTTGCCTTCTGTAACATAAACATGCTGATGGCTGATGGTGCTGTGCAGACCTTCACTCTCCTTTTCAGCCGTTACACCAGCATTTCAACCACAACAACAAGAAGAAGCAGAGGCCTATGTTCTTCTCTTTACATAGAAGCTGTGTTTTTCTTTTTTTTTCTTTTTGTTAATAGTTAACCGTCAAATCGACTACACATCCACAGAACATAATCAGATGTTAAAAACCTGTTTGGTTTACCCGGTAAAGTTATACCCTGATATGGTTTGCTGTTTCCCGGGCGCATACTACACCTTCTTCAATGGATGTATGCGATGGAAATGGATTGTGTGCGTAGAGAAACGAGTTCACCTCTCGAGCTCGACTGGATTCTCTTCCTCCACAGGAAAAGAATTACCTGCTGGTCAGTTATTTTTGAGTATATAGCAACAAACCTTATCAATGGATTCGATACTTGGCCAGTAAGTCACACCTGTTAATGAATATCAATTAAATAATGGGTTCTCTGCAGATCAACGAACTCTCAATGATTACGTGAACACTGTATGTACTGTACAGATCTTCTTCTACAGATATAAAAATGATTTCGTAAAAATCAGCCGCCTCTGCTTTTACGACTCTGTTTAATGTTACTTTTCTATCAAGAGTTATTTCGACACTTTTAAAATATCTAGAAAAAAAACACTAATATTAATTTAACCCAGATACTCAGGCGTGTGAAATGTTAGATAACTTACCAAAATGGAAAACATAAAATATTACATTTTTGGAAGTCATAAACAATAGAAATTCGTGAGAAAATGGAATTCACGTAAAATGAAGAAACCAATGTCAAATTTTTCTAAAAGAATTTTAATTACAACTGAGGTCTATGGATTTTTACGAATTTTTTAATTTCTGCATTGTTTTTAATTGCCTATCTAAAATTTGGTTTGGCGACAGGGACGAAACTCTTGCGAATTTATTATATCTCTACCCTGACAGAGTATCTCTACCTGATTATCTCTACCCTGACAGAGACAAAGATAGTCTTGCATAAATGTATCCCATAGAGTTGTTATATTTTGCCGAAATAGATACACGTTTCAATAGGAATCTCAAGCTTAAAGCAGCATAAAAGAATGTAATTAATCACGACATTTTAGATTTCCAAGAAAATGAAATCAATATGCGGTAAAATGGGATAACATCTATAAGAAAGGGAGAGGGCAATTTCTGTATTCAGGCACTAGTTTCACTGAGTACCCTGTAACTTTTTTGCCGAGTGCCGCATGACCAATATTTAGACGCCATTCCACAGATAACCCTTTACCTGTTCCAACGAGTCTACAAACGCCTCTGTGCCCCTCTCTGACCGGGAGCTTCCCTCCAAAATGTCCCATTAACCTACTATTTTTACTGATTATTTGAATTCTTCTAAAAGTCCCCTCTATTTTAGTCCCGCAGACTTCTTATTAAAATTTTCCTGTCTGAAAGGCAGAAACGAGTCACTCTTAGAAACGGTGCTCCATGCCATACCAAGTTTTTTTACGGTGTTCCGCAAGGGTCAATATTTGGCCCACTCCTATTTAGTTTTTATATTTACGATCTTCATGGAGTGATCTGCGATGTAAATGTTTCCATGTATGCTGAGGACACTCAGATATATCTTGGTCGCCCTTTCGGTCTTATTGAGGAGCGTGTCAACGATGATTTGCGGAAAATTTATACAAAATCACGACCTATTGTTGGATGCAGGTAAATCACAAAGCATAGCTATTTATCACTTTAAATAAGGTTAAACGTCATGGTGTCTAAAATTTATTCCAGTCTACATCATCTTTGGCTATTTGTAGGCATTCTTTCTGATAACTTGCGAGCAAAATTTATCAACTTCTTGTTGTTGCCTTCCTTTACTAACTTTTGTCTGGTTTTTAGTGAATTGGACTCAGCAACCTCAAGAAAATACGTGTAGCATTTAATTGTTGCATTCGATTCATATTTGGTTTGCACAGATTCGACCATATACCTCACCTCAACCACACGCTTGTAGCTCGTCCTGATGTGCCCTGTTAATACCTTATACATCGCCCTGAAATCTGTGGTATACTAATTAAACAGAAATTTTACTTGACCATAAGGCTCCAAGTTTCATTCAAAAGTCCTTTATTCAACCTAAACCTTAGTATACCCGTAGTAACGTGGAAAATGGTTCCGGGCTGATGTCCTTGGTGTCCAGTGTGAGGGGTTTTAGTTGGTAGTTCAGTCGGACTTAGGAGTCCATAAATGGTTTTCCCCTCCAAAACACACATTTCGGCAGAGTTTTTTCACAGAACAATCTATCTTCGTTTAATCAGTCGAGCTTTCTTTACAAGAACAGCAGAGATCTCGTTGGAATCATCACTCACATCCAGAAACCCCACCCAATAACGCAAACCTCTCTCAAATCCCGTAGGAATTTTATTGTTAAAAAAAAATGTCCTCTTGGGATTTTATTTGGTTTGTCTAGTAATCTTCAATACCAAGAACTCTCTACATAAATTTTAAGTAAGAAGAAAATTATTACGGGAAAAGTACAGGACCAAGATGAGATCCCTGAGGAACCGAAGTGGTTTTATGCCAAAATCGCTAAAAGTAAGAAGTTATAAACCAACTAAAGTTAAATTTATTACCAGAAAATGAAACGGAGCTCAAAACTGTCAAATTAAGCACTTTTCCTAAACCACTATACTGCCTATACCACCATAATACCTATTTGATACCAGATACTGAAATCAAGGTATATGTAACTGACACAAATTTCTTTATATGCTCGAAAAGTGAAGTAGTACAAAACATGCGCTGAGAATATGTGCAAGAAGATAGATGTAAGCGCCTTGTGGAGAGTTAAATTTAAAGCTACCAATTTTTCTATTTAATGATTTTTTTTTTGTATTTTTTTCATCTAGTTTCTTTACACTTCCTGCATTTCATCAATTACAGAGAGAAACATTAATCATTAGCCATGCTGTGGGTATGTTTACTTTTCTACAGCTTTGGTTAAAGGTTAAATGGTGGCTGGAATCTTTTATTTCGTTAAAAAGAAAAACAAAACGTTGATAAATTGAAAAGCTTAATCTGAACTTTATTTGGACTTACCGTTTAACACCGTTGCCCTAATGAAATCCAAAGCATTGAATCCAATCGTATAGTAATCGTTTGATGGGTAAACGTGATTCTCTGCTCACTGGTGTTCCCGATATTTTTTTTTCTTTTTTTTTTTGCAACACTAAAAACTAAACTTACTTTCGTCAGAGAATTCAAAAATGATTAGGGCACTGACACCATAAATTTCTTGAGAAAAATTTCTTGTATGTAATTCCTTTCCCTCTATTCTTGGTTGAATTTTCAACAAGACTCACAAATACCAAACACCAGAAAAATTTGTGGTTGCGTGCAAAAATCCAATCACAGGGCAATAAAACTCGCGAACACTGCAGTACACAAATATCGCGGTTAAGGTTAAGAACTGCTTCAACTTTTCATGCTGAATTGGATTCCATCCCGCACAAATTGATGACTATTTACTTTCTTGCAGAACTGAGCGATTTACGTAAAAGAAATTGCACTATTCAACAAGGTTTAACAGTTGCGCGGTGTTGCAGATTAAAACACATTTTGGTTGGATGTTTCCAAACACCAGTGTCCAGACGTTACAATCGATTTTACATACCAAAAACAGAAGAAAAAGAACATTTTAGTAATGTCACACAAAAAACCTCGCCATAAAATTATTTTTCGACACGATTCTAGACTTTAGTCCATGGGGCTCCCGGGAAAAGCACTACACGGAGTCAAGGAACGAGATGCCACACACATAGGATACTTTTATGAAATTCCTCTTATCAAATATTCCCTTGTTGTTGGGTTGGGACTTGGGATTGGGATAGACTGTTCCTTCGATTCGCACCGTGTTTTCCCCCCTCTTTTCGGTAAAAATTTTCCGGAAATTATGTTCGATCCGCAGCAGCAACCAAACCACAAAACTCTCAAATAAACACTCCTATGATAGAGTCAGCACAAAAGTTACCGACACCAAAGCGCCCTGCACGAAATGGCTGTGGGCAACTGTGGGTTTCGAGTGCTCAGGTAAAGGTAACCGAGGTCCAGCAACGTTTCTTGCCCGAATTTGTCCTAATTTCGTATTTTACAGCGAATACCAGAACTCTCCAAAGCAATGGTCTTTTTCAAATTTGGACAGAAATTTCCAAACATCAGAGCAAGAGACGTTCGTAAACGTATTACCACCGAGCTAGACAGTCACCGAGCGTCTGCCTCTCTGCTGAACGAGAATCTTGGCTATCCAGGAATGCTTCTTCGCTGCCGACTCAATTTCTTCGGTTCATGAACCAGCGCCAACCTAGAAGCAGTTGAATTTGGTTAGGTAAGGCCTGCTGGCTAAATCACCAGTACCATCAATTCAGCTATGAAAATAACATACGACTTGCGAGGGGAGGCAACGAACGGCTATAGATAGGTAACCGAGACATGAGGCTGCAAAGCATAGACTCCAACACACGGTGTGCAGCAGCAGCATATTCGTCTCACATCTGGGACTGCCACTACTGCAGAAAGCTATGAATTCCATGGGAGAGCCAAAACCAGAGTCAGAGCCAGAGCCAGAGCCAGAGCCAAACCAAAAGCTTTTCCACAAAACTGGAATGAAATCGAGCGGCTCGTGTTTGGGCGGTTAAAGGTATTTGCTATGCTATTTCGAGGGCACTCCTATACCATACACACAATCGTTCCCCAGTCAAATCAGTTAACATTAACAGTAACCGACTATCGGATGTGAGGGCAACTTCGTTTGTATTCATAAGACAGGTTGAACAGCCCGAGCACGAATGCCCGAGCCCGAGCCCGAGCCCCAGACCCAAGAGAACTTTTCCGTTGAACCTGCGCCCGCACATTTCATTTTACATTACAAATTATTCTCAAGAGAACCGATGTCGAGAAAAGCTTAAAGCATAAAAGAGTGGACTACCGTGTAACATGGAGCTTGAAGCATAATATTCGAGCATATAGAAGTGTCGCCCTTATGAACTTTCTTGTATGCTACAACTCCCCAAAGGGTAAAATTTAATCCACGAATAGATTAGCAGTGGCAGGGAAATTGAACTTTTTTTCTTGGGTATAATAACCGGCGAAATGTTTGTGGAGCTTTTAATGTATTTTAACAAAAGCATAGAAATACTTTACCGGAGATGTAGTTTAAACGCGGCCTTAACTTAATATGAGATGCTCTGCTCTGTCCAATTGTTCCCAGAAAAAGTGTTACTTTATTTTATTTTTATACTATATAAGGCATATTCGCCTAGATTAGATCGTGGCGGGGCTACCATAGCCATAAGTTGGCCTTTTCTGCTCCACACTAATTATAGCTCCTTCATCAGTCCCATTCTTTCAAGGAAGAGCAGTATCTTTCCGATGGAGATATTCTTGAAGTCTGCAGACCTCATGAGATGTACTTCAAGCAACTGGAATCGACACTGTACAACTACCTCGTATTCGCATAGGATGTGTTCCGATGTTTCAGCCTTTTCGAGACATAGTCTATATCCATCGATGTATGGTTACAATGCCCATCCGATTAAGGTGCTTTCTAAGCTTGCAGTGTCCAGTCAGAACTCTTATTTGATTCTTCGGCAATCTGAACAGTTCCAAAGTTCTTTTTTGGGAGAGGCTTTTGACAAACTTTTTGGTTTGTCTCGAACTCCTCTTCAATGCCCACCTCTGGTCCATCTGATTGCAGAGTCACGTTTTAAGAGCATATTTGCCAGTCCCGCAAAAAGATTCTGGTCCAAAGAGGGGCACACAGTGCCTGAGTGCCCCGGTATCGATTGTACCGTTAGCTGGTTCCAGACTAGCCAGTGCTTGAACACATTCCCAGACTACCTTCGTCTTAATTTCAAGAAAGAATATGGCTTAAGTGCAGCCTGGCCCAGGCTTTGGTGTATTTTAACCCTAGGCGAGATCCCATAAATTCCTGCTCCTACCCTCTCTTCGATTTTAGAACTATCCGTAGTACCAGATTAGCGCCCCTTTTTCATATCTTCTCTTAAGCACTTCACTGATTTCATGGAACTGGTGGAAAATTTGAAACTGCAAATAGCCAAATAAAAAGCGTCTTTACAAGCCTTAAGTGCACACTGAAAGGCAAAATGTCAGCCGACAGCCATAGTCTACGCAATCCAGAATATTTTCCCAATAGTCGCCCTGATCTGATCGCAACATATTATACGACTGTTGATCCTTACTCCTAAATTAGATACACAGACGATGCGTTATATATGGTCATACACTGGGATTGGAGGGATTGAATAAAAGTCTATTAACTATGGATCATTTGTAAATTTCATCCAGGTCAGCATTAATCCTAGAGAAGCAATCCTCAAATAACCCAAGTATAGCTGCATATTGTCCGCGTAGAGATATAGGTTAACATCATATACAGTGTCACAAATATCATTAATATATAGACTGAAAAGAAGAGGACCTAATACTTAACCCTGCGGTACCCCATTAAAAAGTTCTAAAAGAACTAGCACACCAACATCCCCCTTCCCCTTATCAAGGGCCAGCCGTAAGGCAGACTCAAAACTATGTCTAGCACGCAAACCGGATTGATGTACTGAGAACAAATTGTGGCTCGTCAAATACACTTGGATTTGTGAGGACATGAGCTTCTCCAGAACTTTGGCCAAAAAACTTAGAATACTAATGGGACGATAGTCAGATAAATTACTAGGAGAGTGTTTTTGTTGTAATAGGTATGACCCTAGCAATCTTCCAAATAATCAGGAAACTAGAAGACATCTACCTGCTCATGATGTACAACAAATGGGTAAAGATGTACGGAAGCAAGAGATTGAGGGAGTGAGGATTGACGTCATCAAATCCAACTGCATGGGATTTTATCGACTTAATTGTTGTATAGAGCTCATCATACCCAACGCATCGAAAAGAAAAACAATTGAAGTTATCCCCACGAAAGGAGTAAGAATTGCTGCGAGAAATTAGGACAGTAGATTCAGCAGCAATGGAACATTCAGTAAAACGCTTGTTTAATTCCTCGGGATTACTTAGGATTATTATCACCATAGAGCTAGAGCATTTGTCCGAGTGTTCTACCAGAGGGACACTGGAATTTCCCAGCTACAAGTGAATGTATCTAATGACCCTGCTGATAACTCTTCAAATTATGATTACATCTGTGAAAGGAGAAAACAGAAGAACAGTGTTGGTAGTCTAAACCAAGAAAAATTGGCTACCAATCATCCCGATTTCCACACTATGCGAAAATAATACTCTAAAAAGCTCTAAAAAAAAGCCCGTAGAAATTTTTAAACGTGAATGCAGCAAGAGTCAATGGGCTCTGTTGTGGTTGGCGATTGGAATCGACTCTTCAATAAATTTAAACATAGGGCGGAAAGTTGCAGAAAAATCTGCGAAATCAATCCTTTTCTTGATTATTAATTGGAACAAATACCAAAAGGCTTTTCATATTTTTTAATTTAGACTTTATTGACGAGTCGACAATCGACCCTCGCAATAGGACCCAATATTGTTCCTCCGGTACTCATGTAATCAAATCCTGGAAATTATCTTACCTGATCCTC
>QYTT01081849.1:13939-42418 GCA_006980735.1 Dasypogon diadema
AAAAAAAGCCCGTAGAAATTTTTAAACGTGAATGCAGCAAGAGTCAATGGGCTCTGTTGTGGTTGGCGATTGGAATCGACTCTTCAATAAATTTAAACATAGGGCGGAAAGTTGCAGAAAAATCTGCGAAATCAATCCTTTTCTTGATTATTAATTGGAACAAATACCAAAAGGCTTTTCATATTTTTTAATTTAGACTTTATTGACGAGTCGACAATCGACCCTCGCAATAGGACCCAATATTGTTCCTCCGGTACTCATGTAATCAAATCCTGGAAATTATCTTACCTGATCCTCACAGGTTGCTTATTTCAAAGCACAGCATGGGCCCCCTATTTACAAATCCCATGCACTCATTTCTCGCTTCATGGAAAAAAAAACAACTCGTGTTCTAAAAGACAATTTTATTGAAAACTTGGAGAATTTATAATTACTTGAGAACAGGAATAATCGCATGTGACCCAAGAAACCAGCGCCAATAAAATCTCCAGTTTACTTCAACTTCTTTTTGGGGCGAAGATTATTGGTGTGTCCACATTTCTTCTTGCGGCAATTAGTCGCTCTTGGATGTAGTCTGGCATAGCATTTGCGGCAGATCATCTTGTCACAGTTGTATTTTTGCGCCAGAATCTTGAGAGATGGCTCAATAATACCACCACGAAGACGAAGCACCAGATGAAGAGTAGACTCCTTTTGGATGTTGTAGTCTGACAAAGTCCTGCCGTCTTCCAGTTGCTTGCCAGCAAAAATCAGACGTTGCTGATCTGGGGGAATTCCTTCTTTGTCCTGGATTTTAGCTTTAACATTTTCTATAGTATCAGATGGCTCGACCTCGAGGGTGATGGTCTTCCCGGTCAGTGTTTTCACAAAGATCTGCATCTTGAAAAAATCTGAAGCGAAAGCATCGAATTAAATTTTTATCGAAACAGGCGGATGTTGAGGTTAAAGTTAACCCTCGAGTGATTTGACTCAGGGGTCTAAGCACATCTTACTCTAAACTACTTCGCAAAATTAACATAATGTTGAAATTAATTAAATTCCACGAAATTATAACAAAATTGTGTAGGTATATAGGAGAAATTTTGGAAAAACTCACCTCCAAGAAATAACGTGTACGTCCAAATTACTTGACTCAAAGAAAAGGAGAAGATGGCCGAAAATTGTCAAGAATTTGACATTTACAGCATTGCCATGCTTGCCAAAATTTGTTCATGATGTTTTTTGCTCAATTTCCCAATGAAACAAAATTTTCAAATAGGATTTCGTCTGCATTAAAATTGTGTATATTTCCAATTAGGTCTGTTAGATGATTAGTACGAGTCAAGCCTAAAATATATTTTATGAAAGTCATTAGAATAGGATTCATTAATTGAGTACAATTATTTGGTTATGTAATTATTTCATTTTAGATTTCTAAAGATGAGTTCCACCTTTATCAAATAGTGAAATTGTTAACAACTTCACGGCGAATGGACATGTGATTAGATGTCAATTCACGCTTAATTGAACCGTCGTGTACTTTACGACGGGAAGGGGTTTTTGACTGCAAAAGTTGAAATAAATTTGATATTAGAAATTTTCCAAAGTGCATAAATAATATCCACTCTTAACTGACTGTGATACGTTGACCTATTTCATGCCAGTGTAATTGACAACTCACAATTGCGGAGCAACAACAAGGCGAGCAAATCGACCAGGATGACAGATGAGCAATCAGCCCTTGTTACCAATAATCAGGAGGAAGTAATTAAAATATAAAACTCCCCACGTTCGCAGTGTGTTGTTAACAAATTTATTTATTAGGCTGTGGATGCTGCACAACCAGATGGCGAACAGCAAGGAGATGGACAACAGAGACAACCTACCCGAATGGAATCCTTCATGGCCGTGACAAAATCATTAATCATTCGGGCCATAATTATTTACTTTATTTCGTCGTTCATTAGACGGCCGCAACCAGTTACAGATGATGCACAAAAGCAGCAAGTAAGTGCGGGTCCCAAGGTGCCCGCTTGGAATTACTTCGAAAATGGTACCTTGTTCGATTTACACGTGTACCTCTCAGATAGCTTTGATTACGTTGATTTTAAAAAGCCGGAAAGTCTTGTCTGGCTGCAAGAAGGCCTGGTGTATGGGGACTGGAACAGTGGTCCAAATGGTGATGGCACTTACAGTCACAGTTTAAAAATTAAGGCCACCCCGCAACTTATGCGAAACGGGTCGATATATATCCATACGATTGTTACCCGGGCAGGGTATAGCCCTCATCCGGACAGTGGCACAAAATACGCAGGCAAATACGTAGGATATGCAAGGAAAATGTTAAATAAATATAAAAAGATTCGGGCCAACCGAAACTATAATCTTTTAGCGGGCGGCAGTGAGAAAGCGCACGAAGATAGGGATGTAATTCAAAAGGACATAATAGTGTCGCACTGGCATCCGAATCTAACAATTAATCTCGTGACCGATCAAACAAATTGGGTGCAGGGCTCAATACCGCAGCCACTGGACGAATATGTACAATTTGTGGACGACGGACGCACCTACCTTCCTATAGTCTTCCTAAACGATTACTGGAACATGTTGCGAGAGTATCAGCCCATAAACGAGACAACTCCTGAGCTCGACTTGCATTTAACCTACCAACCGCTGAGCATGTTCAAGTGGCAACTGTATGCGGCACAAGCCATGAAACAGAAATGGACAAGCAATATTTTCGGTGAGCTGATGTCTGGGGGCGGTGCCGAAGAAACAGATGAGGATCAAGACTCGCTAAAGGAAACCCTCCTGGAAACGAATCCCTATTTATTGGGAGTGACTATCCTCGTCGCTATCTTGCACTCGGTGTTTGAACTTCTTGCATTTAAAAACGACATACAGTTCTGGAACAACCGGAAGTCGTTGGAAGGTCTTTCCGTTCGATCAGTATTCTTTGGAGTATTTCAGTCTGTGATTGTCCTGCTGTACGTCCTGGACAATGAAACCAACTTCATGATACGAGTCTCTTGCTTCATTGGACTTGGAATCGAAGTATGGAAAATTCCTAAAGTCGTCGACATAAAACTGGACTCATCACGAAAAATTCTTGGCATTTTTCCTCGTATAGATTTTAAGGACAAGGGTTCTTATGTAGAATCCTCAACCAGGGAATACGACGCCTTGGCCTTCAAGTACTTGGGCTGGGTGTGCTTCCCCCTCCTAGTCGGATATTCTATCTACTCCCTCATTTACAACGAGCACAAGGGCTGGTACTCCTTCGTCCTGAACATGCTGTACGGTTACCTATTAACTTTTGGCTTTATAATGATGACTCCACAGCTATTCATCAACTATAAATTGAAATCGGTTGCCCATCTGCCGTGGCGCATGATGACATACAAATTCATCAACACATTCATCGATGATATGTTCGCCTTCGTCATCAAAATGCCAACAATGTACAGGCTTGGTTGCTTCCGTGACGACATCGTCTTCTTTATATTTTTGTATCAACGTTGGATCTACAAAGTGGACCATAAACGAGTGAATGAATTCGGTTTCTCGGGCGAGATGGAACGCGAAGCCAAACTTCAAGTTGCGAACGGCACCGAACCCGGGAGTACAGTGGCACAAAAACCTGCAGAAGCTAAGAAACAAGATTAAAATCTCTCTAGTGAGATGAATTTCGTATGTTGTATCATTTTCTTTTTTATTTAATAGTTTCCTAGTTAATTAGAAACTCTTTAGCTCTTAACTATATTAAATGTGTGTACGTACAATGGTTCAAAAATAAAAAAAGAGGGACGAGAAAGGTGGAAAACCAATGCGGATCGGAATATTTGTTAGGCTCTAGAGGGGTTTAAGATTTTAGTGGAATTATTATTCTCGTAGTTTCCTCTCCAAGCCACGTTAGATTGAAAGATGGAATGCACGGGGTGCCGGGGATGCGACATAGAATCCTGTTATGATTTAATTGCTGTAGGTTTTCAAATTGATTGCAATAAATTCCTGTGCTGTCGATTGTAGTCAAGTTCACAGTTGCAATGTGAGTGGTTATGGAAGGATGGAGGAGAGATAGGAAAACAAGGATGGTAGAAAATAGGAAAGGATAACGGGAGGCAAGCCCTCGTAGCGGGGCCACACTCTCTTACCTGCTTGTTACAGGGAGCCTGATATAGACGACATCCGGAGACTGTGTCCCAATCCATCCCTGCACGGTCCTGTTGCAATCGAATACCATTTATGTCAATAAATTTCAGTTTCTTATACACATGACAATTTTATTTATTATATTGCCATTTTTTAATGCATAAACGGATTTGTTTATTGCAATCAAAAGAAAAGGGATAATTCAAGATTGTAGAACTGCAGTGACTCCCACCTCTACTTTTTTTTTTTATCAACTCTTAAGTATTTTTTCTATTATCTGAAAAACAAATATTGAATGTTGATAATAAAAATCGAAACAAGACAGTACCTATCCATTTCTAATGTTTTTTTGGGCACTTGCAATTACACAGGTCTTTCTGAGTTCCTTTATCAAATTTCTTGATCTTTTGGCCAGAACCCTTTTCATCTTTTGCCATTTCTTGAGGTTTATTGTGTTTTATTATTTCGTCGTTTTCGTCACATACCACCTTTTGTTTTCTATACTTGGACCTTTGAAATATGGAGAGAGATTATTATTTAGATTCCACGTATTTGTGCGATATCACAATTTCCACTTTTCACCAAGTATTAGTAGACATTAAAAATAAAATAATAAAAATTTGTAAAACGTATAAAACAAAATTTAAAATTTGCCCCAAAACATTGGCAAAGAAGAAATTAGGACTATGACTGATTTGTTATAGTTTAATTTGAACAAATTTTAAACTTTAAACTCACCTCTTCAGGTACAATTCCTCAGTTTTCTTTTGTGGCGCAACTCTGCGTTTATATTCTCTTTTTTTCGGCATTTTCATTTTTTCCGATTCCTTTCTCTTTTTTAAATATTCTTCATGTTCCCTGTGCCAAATCCGTGCATATTCCCAACTCAATAAGAGATTCATTGAAGGCGGACAAGCCTATCAATAAATTTCCAATTTCTGTGAGTCTAGAAAATGGAAATATTTACTTTTACCTCAGTTTCGTATGAAGCCTTGAAATGTTTCGCGCCGATATACTTGTGCGAGGGTATATTATCTTTTTTATGAAATGGATATGACTTTGACCACTCTGGCGTTGTTTTGAGCATCTTTTGTGGGGTAAATGAAGAATATAGGCGAGATCCTGAAAAAAATAATAAATATAAGACAGACACAAAAAGACCGATGACATTATAGACCAGTGCTGCTAAGAAAATTACCAGGAAACGAGAAACGAATCAGAGTTCAATTAAAACTTTTCTTTGCAGAGAATCGTTTAGTTTTACAGTATGCTCGAATTTGTTCATATCAAAAATTTAAACATTTACTTATCCATCTAAGCCTGTCATTTATTGGCCATCTAAACCTGTCATTTATAGTGCCTCCTCTTTAAACCTGTCAATGACAATGCCTCCTATTTAAACCTTACAAATGTGCAATTTTAGTACGTTTTAGTACACATTTTAGAACAATTGAAAAATTAGTACACCAACCACATTGAAAG
Source organism: Dasypogon diadema (assembly GCA_006980735.1). Classification (NCBI taxonomy): domain Eukaryota; kingdom Metazoa; phylum Arthropoda; class Insecta; order Diptera; family Asilidae; genus Dasypogon; species Dasypogon diadema. Next base: position 19,553 of record QYTT01081849.1, read on the forward strand.
CGCACGCACACATTGACAAACCGGTTTGAATCCTAAATATTAAATACATAAACCGCAAATTGTACTCTTCAAAAAGTGAAAACAAAACCACGTGAAACGCAATACCCACTAGTGTGAAGAGTTCAACCAGCTAACAATTCTTGATTTGACAGAAATCGATAAACAAAAATGGTGGATTTTAGCGCTCTCCCTCGCACTTTAGTGGCACTGTGCACTCTGAAAGTGACGTTTGATCAACAAAAAAGTGAAACGGAAGAAAATTGCACACTCGCCGATAAGCAAAAGTTTAAAATACGCGAACCAAACTTGATCGGGTTTTTATCCCATAAAATTGAAACGTTTGACATTTTCTAATTGATTATTAGATATTATGTACATTTGAATGCAGTAAAATTATATTCTTTTCAAGTGTAAGTAAAAGTGTTTGGCGATAATTTGTAGGAATCTTTTAAGGTGTGGGCGTTTCTGACAGTGAAAAAAATCCATTTGAAGGGATTTTAAACAATGTTTTTCCATTGAAAATTCATTCTGTGCTAGTAGTTTGTTGTAATTGACTGAGAAAACTATAAAGTAATTGTAATATTTGTTCAAAATCGTGAAAACTGCGCTACAATATGGCACTGGAGGCTATTTGCTAAGGACCATCTCTTCTCGTCAGGTAATTTTTTTGCTTAGAAGCTTTTGTATTTGATTTCATAGCATATTCTGATATTTAGCCTCGATTTGTATTAATGCCTTATTTCGGGAGAAGAGAACCCTGCGAGGTAGTCCTCTGTGACTGTTGCAAAACCACCTTTTGGGGCTTCCACTTGTATGACGTTTCCTTTGTTCCTTGTAAATGTCCATTGCGGACACATTTTTTGTGTGGCTTTTCAGACTTAAAATGTAAAGTGAACAATTACAAGGTAGTTTTCTCCCTGCTGCTTATTCCACGACCTATATCCGACCGAAATTTGAATACTAATCTGAGAACTGGTAGGATGGTTGTACTGATGATTTTTTTTGGGATATGCCAACAATTCTAGCACGAAAACGTTTTGCGAATTTCTGTTGGGGTAATTCTAATAGAACTGGACGCCTTAATAATTGGAATTATGAAGGAAATTTCATTTCTATGGCTTCGCATATGTGACATGTCCAGATGCTCTCTCCTCAAACATTATTTAATTTCTACTGCCTGAAAATGAGTTCTGTTTGACTTTTAAAAAGTGGTGGACACTCCTGTTCTGTCGAAATAAGGAAGAAATACTTTTTTTGAATAAAGTTTAGATTTTGAGGCTTCTAGTGGTTAGTGTTCTTGTTGCTTGTACCGTCATCTGTATGTCAGTTTGCACGTTGTCTTTAGTTGATAAGTGTAAACGAAAAAAACATTTAATTGAGTTTCAATTTTATAGCAAAAACTCTACATTCATTACCATAACAAAGGAAGTTGTTCGTCTCGGATTGGTCGAAGTTATTTTTACATATTAGAAGCACAAACTTCTCTCAAATTCGAATTATATATTTAGCCTTAAATAGAATATGTCTTTTGTTAGTACCCAAAAAATAACAAGCCCTTTGTGTTTTGTAAAGCCCCAATGCTTTAAAAGGATTCTGTAATTGAAAATTTCTTGATCAGTAGCTTTCAGCAGGCGATTCTGCCTCTTGTATGTGACGTTCCTCAGGGATCAACTCTTGGTCCTCTGCTTTTCAGCTCAGTTCATATGTGCACTCAGGGATCAACTCTTGGTTCTCTGCTTTTCAGCTCAGTTCATATGAGGCTCTGTTTTGACTTTTTTTTCGATTAGTGCTCGCATGCTTCTCGTAAAATTACTGTTCTTGCCCTATTTTACCCAAGGTTGTTTATTATTCCCTTATTTATATTTCAACTTCTGCTCTAGTGGCCTTTAATGGCTGCACCAGGTTTGTCTTTGGCCTGTGAAGGTTTGATAACATTTCTCAATACAGCAACAATGTGGTTGGTTGCTTCTTAAAAGTCTATTTGTTGCGTAGGCTTCTTGTTTCTCCACACAGAATTATTTACCATAAGCAATCAGCAGGCGCTTCGATTTGGTGATGCCTAATCATGCAAAACTCCTACTTTATCCGCGCTTTTCGCGCTTGGAATCGTTTAGCTAGTACTGTTCTCGTGCTTGGAACCATTTAGCTGGTACTGTTCAGTGAGTAAATTTGACCGGCCGGTTTAGAAAAATTACTTCGTTGAGTGGAACACATTCTGGGTCTTTGTAGTCTTTGTTTTTTTTTTTTTAAGGTGTTGCCTAAGCTCTGATGGACACAGTTTCCTCCACAGCTTAAGTGGAAGAAAATGTCAGGGAAAGAGTATTGACTTAATTTTATATGTTTTCTGTGAAGATTTAGAAATAGTGCCCCGTTGGCAATGCAAAGGTTAAGAGTACTTCATCATCCGTAGATCATTTAGAATCACTTCCCTCAGAATTTGAATAGAGTAACTCTTTTCAGGATTTTGGTAAATGTTTCTGTTTCATACTATGTCAAAACCTGATTTGTAGTTGAAATTTCCTAGATTGGTTTACACTCGTTTTCACATAATTTCACAAATCAAAGTATCAAACCTTTAAATATGTTTTTCTCGAAACAACGATTTTGCAGATTTCTGGCTTTGGGATGCTGATGGTAGCGATATGTAACAGCAAATGCTTTTTTGTTGTACTACAACTTAACACGTCCTTTTAGTGTTTTGGTGTGTAGGATGTATAAAGGTAGTGCAATTGAATGGGAAAAAAGCTTGTGTCTATCATTGTTAATTAAATATTTCTCTTCCACGCAGAGATTTCGTTTCTATTATAGGGTGAGCTATTTTGCAGTAGTATACTTTGCAGTCATTTTAATTTTTGGTATGTTGTGTTTCAATTTTAAAAGTAATTTGCATCATGATCAATAAAAAACGAACATTTTTTTTGTTTTCAGAGAACCTATCGCGTCCTTTATACTGTCTTCGCTATTCCCGAAAAGTACATAAGCCCGAGCAAAAAAGGTTAACTATTAGGACCGGTGCCTAAAGAAGACCTTCACTCAAAGGGGATTTTTATTTCAGTAATCACACGCGTCAACTGCAATTGTCTCCTGTAAAGAAACTTCTTTCTGTAGCATTTATCTTATTCCATCTCAGGGTAACCTAGTGTCCCACAAGAATCTACTTAAGGGCCCAAATTATTTAATGCTCTTCTAATTTTTCGACCAAATTCGGTACATATGTCCCAAGGCAGTTATTCTTGACAGTAATAAAGGGAAATACAATTTAAGAACAAGAAGTAGTTAAATTTAAATAAGATAATTCCAATTTGATTTCATCCAAAGATGCCTGGCGACTGAAATTCCAATTCTCATAGTCTTCATAGAGTCCTCATAGTCCCAGCTACTTCAATCGAGCTACAAGAGAACTTCTTCAAGTCATTATTGAAAGAAATTCACTCCATTGTATCTTGCTTTGTGTGAGTTTAAAATTTTCTCGAATTTACGTACCTCAATGCCTGTCAATTTCCAGGATGTTTAAATTGTTCGGAATAAATTGAATTTGATTTCTTTTTCTGGCAAAGCTCAGTCCCTACATTAAAAAGACATCATTAGCACTGCGATATACAATCGATTTTTATCCCTTACGTGCCTATTTTGTGGATTTTATAGGCACTTGTGAATGACTTTAATTATTAGCGACGTCGCGGACGGTTGCACGTAATGCATCAGTTCGGGGTGTTAATTATGCTAATTAGAGGAGTAGATAATGGAAATACCAGTTGAAAAGTGATTTTAATCAACAATTTTTGATTATTTTCACTGAAAAATTAAAAGTGTGAAACATGATTAAGCAAGTTATGCTCTCTGAATTGGTTTTTTTTCCCATAAATTGATTACTCTTGGGGGGTCATGTGTGCATGTGTCCTTCAACATTGAAATCTTTTAATTTCTCTTCCTGGCTGTCAGTTAAATGAAAAGCTGTTTCCTAACAAGAAAAAAAGAAACGAGATAAATTATGTAAATTCACAATTGTTCCGAGTTAACAGGGATTTACATTTTATATAAATTTACCTGCTCTGGAAAGACTTAAAATGTGTTTAAATTTCCGAAATTTGTTAATTTGTTTTACCCGTTGATGCAACCCTAACGACAATAGAGCTTAAAAATTGTACGTCATAAATTGGATTAAACTTTTACTCAATATCGGTCCAAGTCTGAATCAATATCAGTCTAAACACTTCATATTCTTCGTGTTCTGTGGCATCCCGGCGCAGCTAAATTGGGCTAAAGGCCACATAAAATAGCCAGTGCACGATCTCAGGCCGACAAAAAGTATTTAGGCAATTGTTTTAATGTTTAATCTTCTCTTCAGTGGCGTAAGAAACACAATAAGATATTATAATAAGATAGATATAAGTAATTTTTACATATATTATTAATATAAATAAGTAGGTACTTCAAAAATGAACATAATTAGAAATTCAGACAAATTACCAAGAAATTCGTTTAGAGTGCAATGGACCGAAGTGTTTGAGCAGTAATAGTTACGTCCTTTCTCACCATAAATAATTGGGATTGTAAAAAACTCAAATTTTGGCTCAAGTTATCGCCCACTCAATCCTTGAGCTCATTTAACATTTGAGTAGCCTTTTAACCCTCGAAATTTGAATAGATTTGTACCTTGAGTACACTCAAATCTTGAGTGGACACACCATTTAAGTTAAACGGACTCAAATGAATTTTTAATTAAGTGGAACCTCATGTGACTGGACTGAAATTTTAAATAAATAATAAAAACACGCAAAAATTTTTAATTGAACATCACGTTCACGCCGGCGCTTTAATAGTAAGAGAGCTTTCTCATGCTGTATTTAGTTTATCATGTAATTTTCTCTTAAAGTTCTCGCGTGTACCACCGGTGGTACACGCCGGCGTGAACGTGTTAATTCATTTTTCATCAAAATTTCTTCTAGCTCTTAATTTTTTTCAATCAAACGTAACAATTTCAAAGAAAATATGGTACCTAGGATGAAAATAATTCGTACGAATAGAGCAAATAATACTAAATCTGTCAGCAATACAAGAAATAGTAATAAATGGACATACGTATGTGCCAAGGTAAAAGAAACATCTGAGTTCACTCAATTTAAATACAATATGAGTCGTTAAAGATTTGAGTCCCCACTCAATGTTTGAGTCTGTTCAATATTTAAATCCACTCAAAATTTGAACGGACTCACTTTTTAAGTCTTCTCAAATTTCGAGCGTTAAACAATCACTGAAATATTTATATAGCTCAAGAGTTGAATTGAGTTAAGAATTAAGTCCACTCTTTTACAACCCTGTAAATAATAATAAATTGGCTTGTATCAGAGTGCCAGACAAAATGGTAAATGTGTCATCAAAACGTCTTTTCCTTGATTAATTAATATTAAAAGGCACACGACCATGTATTTTATTATATTCGTCAATTATGCTATAAAAAAGGGGGTGCACTATCTATCAAAGGGCTGTCATCAACTCAAATACCAATTATCTCACAATGTGCAGCATGTTGAAGAAATGGGTGTTTTCTTTTTTGCATATAAATAAAAACGCATTTACTGAACTGAAACACTCCCGAACGGAGACCTCATAATATTATAAGAGATTAGATATGATATGATAAATTCCTGGTATGTAAAAAGTGAATGAAATCTAGAAAAATAAATTAACCGATCGAAATCCTACATTTAAATAGCAAACTTTTTCGTTTTACCGGAGTTTTCGGATTTTTACATCAGGATTATACCACTATGGCCTGCCTTGGAGTTTAACATCTCAAGTCACAAACCATTAATAAGTACATCTCTTAAATTATGTCTCTCAGGGTAACAACATGGATTAGCTACACAATCAACTTGTTGGAGGGTTGAATACGTTAATAAACAGGAAAATTTCAGATTCAGTAATAAAAATATCTTTGATGCTCTTGCAACTCCTACGTGTCTTTGGGAAACAGTTTGGGCGTAGGAGACATTCAAAACCTACGAAATGAGCCTTCTAAAAGAGGGAGTCCTGAATCTTTTTTTTTGTATTAGGTTGCATGGAAATATTGATCATGAATCAGCATAAACATAATCACTATAGTGAAATCATTTTCTCCATCTCAATTAAAAACGTTTTCTGTACAGACGATAAGAAGAAATTACGTTTTTTTTTTCTCAACCCAAAAATACATATATTCAACCACCCACCTGCAACAGACAACTTCAAGAAATGATGTCGCCTCATAACGCCCACAAATTTGCTCTGGCTACAAAATAAGTGGAGGAGATATACGAACCGTCCAGGAACAGCTGGTGGCGTCATCAGGTCATTAGAAGTGGGGTAGGTTATACCCCTAACCTACACAAAATGAAATCCATAAAGAGCGAAGTGCCCAAGAGCAAAATAACAACTTGTTGCGCAATTTAAAAGCCCAGTCCCAGTCCCAGACTATATATTCTATTTCATCCTTAAAATTCTTTGTGTCATCCGCTGCTGCCGGGTTGTGGGTTTGCTACTGTTCTGGTGGGCATATTAGATCCGTTTCCCGGGAACATACCTGTGTTTTGCTGATATCGCAGTAATACTAAAAGCGACTCAGCAATTTTCAAGTGAGGTGTAATGAAATATTTCAAAATTTCTAAATGCCATGTTACAATGAATGGAAGTGCGGTCGGGCAGGGCGGATAAATTGTTCCACAGGCTAAGGGGATAAGTGGGTAAAAACAGAACATGTGCTGTAAGTGGCTAAATGCATTTCACATTCTTGGATAGTTTGCGAGAAGGTATTATTGATTTGATGATTTTTAGCAGTTTGAGAAATGAGAGCGTCACTGAAAACTTATGACTAGGCGGAAAGAAACCTGGAGCCCATTGTAATTTGTTTGTATTAAGGACTATTGCACATGTTTGCAATACTTTGACAATTCTAGAAGACATAAATATAAATACGTTTTAGATTGGTTAATTTTTCTAAACGCATTGCGAGTGAAAAAGTCTTGAATTATTTTCCGCGGGCTTCTTCTTTTAATTTTAATGTAGCTAAGGGCGTTTTTCATGTTTCTGATACATGTCCTTGTCGAAACATGTTAGTTTGTGTAGAAGAGTGTGAAATTTTTAGCACGTGTCTGCATATTGTTTTCCATAAGACAAATGTTTCGTTCATATTTTTGCAAGGTATGAGAATAAAAAAAAAATCCACTGGCACGTGTACCTCTATTTACCACTAGAGACCCAGCTCAACAAATTTATAATCAGATTTAGCTGTGCGTGGTTGTTGAATCACAACACCTACTTATTTCATAACTAATGCGGTTCAATTCCAAAAGTGCGAAAGTGGAGTAGGTCCTTTCTTGTCGCAACCCTTTTTCACTATCAACTAGATTTAGGATATCACTTTACATGACTTTACATCACTTAGTTTATGAACTGAAGACACCAACCATATTTTTTGACGCCACCAAGGGGTGTATGAATTTAATTCCCTCAAAATAGTTCTGGAAACAGGTAAAAACCTGACCAAATGTTTTGAGTAAAATAATAATCATCATCATCGGCTATGGCGATATTTCCGGCTATCCTTGGCGTTTCTCTGCAGAATAGCTTTGAGTTTCCTGTGCTGATTCTGGTCAACCCATCAATACTTAAATACTTATTCGTTGGAAGATAGTAGAAGACATACACATCTTCTGCGGAAGTTCTTTTTCAGCGAGGTCCTATGGTATCGCTTTTCCGAAGCCATATCCTTTTCAGTAACCTTTTTAAATGACTATGCACACTTTTATTGTCTTTTTCTTAATTATTCAATTTTTATCTTTGAATTTTGTTTGGTCTAGCAGAAAATATAGCAACCACTGGAGTACCGCAAGGTTCTTCTCTTTTGTTTACACTTTTCTCATTGATACTCTCATTAGAAATCTTATTCAGCTCTACAAAGGACAGTAGCCATCATTTTCAATAGTTCTAGCATTCGGGGTGGAACGTCTTTATCTGGATTTCAATTAAAATTTTCCACACAAAAATGGCTGTTTTTGTGGAAACTAATTTAATTTTCTTTCTTTTCATTTCAGATCAAATGTTGGAAAATACGTGAAAGTGAATATTGTAAACTGCTCTAAATTATCGTTAGACATTTAAGCTAAAAAGTTTGTGATTTTCGGTATCTTGTAATTTCCACACACAACCCCCACATACAAAATTGTAATTTCCGATGGTGAAAGCTCCGATTTTATCACCTACACCGCCTTCTTCAACATCCCTATCACCAACCAATGAGGACCAACAGGTTGAACTGCTAGGTGAAGCAAAGAATTCACTAGCTGCATCTACAGAAGGCACATTACAAGTGACACACACGTGCACCATACCAGAAAATCAAAATGCAAACACCTTCAAGAAAGTAAAGATTCGCATCGATGATTTAGTTATGGCTGACAATGAACAAATGATTTCGGGATCGATTAAGGGCGAAAGTGAAAAAGAATGTTCAGACGAAACTGATAATCGAACTGTGAAGAATGGAAGCGGTAAAGGTGACAACGAACGGACAACGGTTCAGTTGGCATCATCCAAGACCAACTGTAACAATGATGAGTTCAGAAGTGTTAAGATAAGTGAACACCCCAAGACAACAATATCCATAACTCCAGGCACACAGTTCGGCTCGCCGATAACAGTGGGAATTACACAGCCGGCTCCGTCGGCTCAACAATCTTTGCAGACAGCACCGGCAGGGGCGGCATCTCAACAACAAATTCCGCAAATTTCTCCATCCCAAGCACCGCCACCACCACCTCCTGGGCCACAACATCATCCCCATCACCATCTATTTCCAGTGCATGTAATTTCAATACCACAGCCACCCCCTGGATCTGCTGCAGCAGCTGCTGTGACTGGTGCATGGCCCCTTGTCGAAGCTCCCATTTACGTTGATTCGAATGGGGAGCCCCGACACTACTGTCCTGCTCATTCACAAGGACCTGCACCCAGAGAACATCGAGTTTTGCTCCAGTTGGACGCCGGGGTGTCCTTACCCCTGCAGATCGCCGGCAAAAGGAAAGTCTTTCGAGGTGAGTAACCGTTAAATGGATTCAAGGTCTTACATTGATTAAATAATGGTATTTTTGTCCCGCTCGACTATTTGATTATGATACGACACTACATCAACGTGAAAAGACGTCCCGTGACAGAATTGCGGCAAAATGTTGTCTCAATTTTTATTGATCGGCGGTAATTCCTGTCGGAGGTCGATTGTTGCCATCGAACTATATCTTGAAAGGCTTTGGATGCTTTCAGTTGATGGTAGTTGTTGCCTTAATATGTGTGACAGCATGACTAAGGGATGGGGACAAGACCAACCAAAAAACATAAAAATTGCATTTAAAGGCTTTGCCATGGCAGCAGGGGGAATGCTTTATTCCTGCTTGGACTTATCCCAAATCCTCAAGTTTTACATTGTAAGCAATGCAAGGGTGGCTACATTTGTCGTTCAAATAAGAATTATTTTCGCTTATGCTGCTGTGGGAACGTTTGTTTGGGGCTGCTTCATTCCGATTTCATTTCATCCGATGCATATGCGATGCTAGCCCGTGAATACCACAGGATTTGCTTTCAAAATTGATAGACCATCCGTGACCTTATTTGTCTTTTACTTTTGCAATTTTATGGCTGATGCACTCTCAAATGTTGGAAATGAACTCTCCCTCTCTCTAGTTGTAAATGTGTCATTTTATGGGTTTTATGAAAATGTGTGGGGTGACAATAATATTAGGTTTTTGTGTTGCAGCGTTATCTCGTTAAAATCGCAATTTCTCTGCATACATTATGTTTTAGATGATATTGTAGTAAATTGTATGAGCTATTTTACTTGCTTTTGGAAACTACAATGCATTGCTTGCAGGAGCCCTTTGAAGATGAGTTACAACCAGGGTGTTTGAAGGGGAAATAATTTATTTGTACTTTAAGACAGTTGATGACTATTTAGATTAGATCATGGGAAAATCTTCTATTCAATTGTTGTATCTTACAATTTAGTGCTCATAACCGGTATTATATTATAATATTCGAGTTCCCTAGGCGAATGAGGAACCAGAAGGTTAACAATCATCATCTAGAAGGTTAACATCTAATCTGTATCTAATTTCTCAGGCTTCAGCTTCTCAGCTGTATAAACTAGTACCCAATCACTATGCCCTTCGCAGGAATCGAATCCGCGCCCACAGAAGAGCAAATCTGCAGTTGGTAGAATACTTCAAACACAGTGAAATATTTAGAAAATATTTACTATAAAAGAATATTGAATTAAAATCTCTACATAATTATTGTCACTATTACTGATTATGTTCATTTGCAAAATAATTACTTTCAATTAAAGGCAATTAAGGCGAATAGAAAATCGTATCACATGTAATCACTACATTGTTGTGAACATTTCCACGTGGCGATGAAATTCAAATTTCCCTAAAATTTAGGATTAACAAATATTTTTCTTTTTATTATTTTTCTTTTTCATAAAAAGAAAATTTCCAAGCAAATACCATTCAGTCATGCCTTTAAGAGAAAGTCGGAAGCTAATTCACTTTTCCACGAATTTTCTTACAATCCATTCTCCTTGAGCTATTTGATGCCTGGCAAAGTGTTTGTAATGCGCTTACCTTCTATTAGTATTTACTGTACGCTTACAATTTCTAGTGAAAATATTAAAACATTTCAGAATTATTACATTCAGAAAAATTCTGCTTTCAATAGGAAAAGCTATGAGAGGGAATATTATAACCTGCAAGCGTAATACAGTCTCATGTTATTTTTAATTAGCACTAATAACACTTTGTCTGTCTGAAAGGTAATTCTGCAACAGCATTTTTGTTTTCGTGCTTCACTTTTGATTAAGTAATAAATACCACCATGATTGAAATTCCGTACATTTTGAATAGGTAGTTAATTAAGCCTTAAAATAGATTTAAAACATGACTTGCGTCAATGTAACGTATTTATATCGCTTTTAAGGTTTAAAAAGTATTTAAAAAATGTGAGAGCATAAATATTTTGCGATTCCTGTGTTACTTTTGAATGTACCGCAAAACTCAGTAAAAAATCATAATCTTATGCAAATACCGAATCAGATTAGCAATTTTATCAGAATGATATTCGCGAAAGTATCGATAAAAGAGTAAAGAACAATCAATATCGTCGATCCTCCAAAGTAACGATATTAAATGCTACCAAAGCGTCATGAATGAACCTGAAGATCGATCTCCCTTTGGTCACTGTATAACACATATGAATTAAATTCCAGTCTGGGCCTAATATATATATGTACACGAATGTACACGAATTCAAAACTCGATACTAGAGATTAGTCTATTAAATGGCCTGCTAATAGATTGTAGATTGTACATTACTCGGGAGGGAGCTCCATTTACGAATTGTTTGAAGAAAAAACTCGAAATTTTGACAAAACCTGGAATGAGCAATTGGCTTCGTCTGGTCGATCGTAGAAATTGTAACTTTTCGCACAAATACAACGGGCATTTTTCACTTATAATTCTATAAAAGAATAAAAGGAATCTAAATGAAAACAAGACTGCTATACAAATTTTATGCGTAGGTTAGAATAAATAAATAAGCCGAGCTATACTAAAATTGACGCAGATATCCTTCTAAAAATCGCCTAATTTGACTACAACTAAATCTGGAATTCAGTTAAATGTATGTTGCAAGTCATCATTCACACGAGCTACGCAATTCTTCAGTATCTCATCTCTCTCATCTCATAGGTAAACTCTAATAGATCTACATATCATCAGCATTGAGATGAATAGAACAGCCGTTCACCACATTGGACAGATAATTTATAAATAAGCTAAATAAGAGTTGACCAAGAGTTGATCCCTGAGGAACGCCGCAACACAAGAAAGCTAGAGCAGAGTGTACATTGTCCACTTTAATTATCTGACTTCGACCTGACCTTGTACAATCGAGGGGCAAGATTATGTTATTCAATTCAATGGTATCGACGATCGAACTTATGGCGGAATTAATGTAAAAATTCTAATTGGAATTTTGAATTTATTCAGCTTTTAAGTCCGCACTAATTCCGATGGTCGATGCGATTGAATCAAATTGCATAATCTGATCCCAGTTTGGAGTGGGTAACAGATTCAAAAGCTTTGCTAAAATCAAGCAAAACTAAGATTTTCCGATAATCGTTATCAAGTGCCTCCTGAATATCAGTAACAATTTTAAGTAGAGCGGTTTTACTAAAGTCCGATTGCCGCTTCGATAGAATATTATTTTAATGAACGAAGAACATCATCTGCTTAAATATGATCTTTTCAAATACTTTGCCAAGAAAATTGTATAAGCTTATAGGTTGGAAATCCTCAGACTGTGATGCAGACGGCTTTTTGGAGACGGAAACAATTACTACTTGTTTCATTTATGTTGAAAATTGTGATTTAGTTCAACAACAATTGTAAATATGAGTCAAGCGACTGATTATATAAGGTACCACAAGCCTAGGTAACAGACCGTCAATGTCCTACTGCAATGGCCTTGATTAAAAAAAGATATCCAAAACTTCATCCACGTCAATGCAATGGAAAGGGAAACCATCACTTGAGGCATCGTAATATTGGAAATTATGAGCAGGTACTTGACTGCTAACTAGCATTATTTTGAAAGAAATTGTTGAGGACGTTGGGGTCAATAGAAACCTGGTTGAGTTCATTCCCATGAATAGCAAAAGTACGGGCATTTTGTTGCTACAACTGTTTAACAGAAAGATTTGTATCCAGTTTAGACGAAAGATATGATTTCTTGAATGACCGGATCATGGCATTTACGCATTGTTACGCACTACTTTATGTCTATTTAAATGCGAACACGTCGCACATACATATGGAAATTGCATTAATAGAGATGGAAAACAACAATGGCCTTAAAATGATTTCTTGCGGAACACCAGTATAATTATGTAGGGAACTGTTGTCTTGAAATCTCAATAATGTAGAGGATGTATGATTCGAAGTACAATTTTTTTGTTCTTGCTTTGTTAGGATCTGCATTTCTGAGAATGTATGTCTGTTAAAAAAACTGTAGAAGTACTAAATTTCCGCAGCTTCTGATTCTTCACTCACAGCCAACACCGCATATCTGCGTGAAATTTTTAAGCTTTCTCTTGCTAAATGCAGTTTTCCATATATTTTTCTCACTAAAGCTTTTCTAGAGTCGGTTGCAGCGAACCTGTTAACACGTTGACTGCGTAACGCAATTATCATAAAAGCTTTCGTGAGAGAATTCCGTGTTAAAATGCTTTCGTCGTAAGAGAGCTTTTTAAATGCCCATCAACATGTTATTGCATGAAATTTACGAAGCGTTTGTGGAATACCTCAGAGGTCAATTCTAAACTAAGAAACTGTTTCATGCCTGAAAAATGATGCAGAAGCTTTGTTTTAACCTCAACTCCGTTTTATAGTTATCGACCACTAGAATTAATCACTCCGTTAGTTGCTTGATTGGTGCTTCAAAAAAATTCACAGACTATAACAATTTTTCTCCAAATATTCATAAAAGTTTGCATCAAATTTGTAACAGATGTTGACAAAGTTTTCCCCATTCTTTCATGTAATTTGCATACTTTAGGGTGAAAAGAAGCGGCAATGAATATAAAACAAAGTAACTGACTCTATACAACTTCCGTAAATGGGAAAGCAAGACTGATATTGATGCATTAATTTATTACGATGAATTTCTGGATTTGCAATTTATAAGCCCAGTCCAGTCGTCCGGTCTCCTCCAATGATGGACAGCATATGTGGAATCTTCAATTTTCTTGCTGTTAAATAATTAATTCTTATGCAATTTTGTGCATGCTTACTTACTCAGACAAATGTAAAAGTAAATGTTAATTTGCCGACAGAGTCTCAAAGAGTTGGCAATTAATTTCTAGTAAAAGATTTCTTTCAAGTCACAAAAAAGAACATTTTATTTCAAATGCATTCATTGGAAAGAAGTGTCAGTTGAAAGAGATTTCTTTATTCCTCACTAACTGAGATGATCTGGTAGCTCTAAAAGTATCTAAGATACAAATTCCCTTCCTCTGTTGGCCACACGACTAAGAAATGAGATGTTAAACAAGAGGAAACTGTGCGGACGGAACCGCAATAAAAATGCAAATTGAAATTCAAAACAAGACCAAAGCAGCTTTTAAAATGATCATTAACTTTAGGCGTATACAATGAAAGTTTCCTCCAGTGAATTTGCCGTTCTCGGTAAAAATCATAAAAGCCTGTCACTTCACCTTTCATCAAATGCACCGACAAGGAGATATAATCCGACACCGTTCACAGTTCAGGTTTGATTTTCTTGACATTTGCAGAGACACTCTCAGAAAACTTATGATGTCTGGTGTTCCCTCACAATTCCAGTAGGTGAAGGTATAATCTATAAATGGAACGGATGCATAAAATTTATGTGCTTCAGAAGTAATCGATGTCCTTGAGAAAACAAAAGTTGATATGCCGTGGACTAATTCAATTCCAAAGTTTGATGACATCCTCCTGGTTACGTTTTATATTTTTTCTTTCTGTAAATGTATCTCCTTCAAGTTTTGTTTACACAGAGTGAAGCTAGAAAAAGTTTCTCAGAAGGTTATTTCTAGGACAATAATGGTACACCTCAATGGTGAAAAGAGTGTGGGAGTTAGATAAATTCTTTGGAAAATCAATCCGCCTTCCTACAACGTTGTGAAGGTTATCATCCCACGGTAACTGAAAACTCCTTCGAAGAGGTAATTGGGTTTTGGAAGGTATACTCTCAGAATTGAAAGTAGTTTGAATTTAGAAGATACTCGACCTGAACAATTCTGAAAGAGTTCGTTTACCACGTTTTGTTGAGAAGTTTTGTTTTTGGTTCATTCATTTCCTCAAATTTTGTTCTGTGCTTAATTCTCGTACTTACGTACTTATTTCAATGTTGGTGGTTCAAGTCATTCTTCCGTTGCCTGTTGGATGTTCAAAGTGGTAGGAAGATTTCAATACCCGCATGCAAAGCAGAACTGTTTTTATGTGAGATTCTATGTACAACATAAACTTACAAGCAGAAGTTTATATTTAGATTTTATAAGACATGAAGGACTTATGGATGGATTGAGTGATAGACATTGGTTATCGTCTGTCCATTGTTTGCCAAATTTCTTCCTTCTTATGTGATGATAGATTTTAAGTTTAAGTTAAGGAAATAATGGGCTTGTTGCTGCTCGTTAGAATTTCTTGTTGTTTTTAATTTTGAATACCACAAGTCTTGATTTTAATCTAGATTCGTAATACTTAATTTCCTGAAAGGAATTTAAACTTTTGTTATTAAGTTATCCCAATACTTCTGTCACATATTAACACCCTATACAGCTTTCTTGAGGAAATGACTTCCGGGCTCACAACTAGTAGCTATATTCCGTGTTTTTCGAAAAATGAGTATCTCTCCTTTCGATAATCCGCCTTATAGAGAACTTGTAGAGTGTCCATAGCTAGTTTGAAGGAACTCACGAAGGAAATTTCAACTTGAAGGACTTGAGAATGACCTATAGGATCTTCGATCACTGACCCTAACTTCAACTAAGCCCTAGTTGATAAAAATTCTAGGTGTATTGCTAGTGAGATTGCGGAAAGCTTATCTCGCTCCTTATATGACTCAGTCATCAGGCAATTTACCTCTTTTGAAGCAAAATATAGATTAGATCCCAATTCATATTTCTAACCTACAGACTTTATATTGCCCTCCTTCAATATTAAGTATGAATTGTTTGCAAGTATGTGTAATAAAGAGGGTATGTAACGATACAGCAAGTTTAGACTCAATCATGGTTGCAAGAAACTCAAATTTCGAATCGACTCAATGATCGTCTCATATTAAGAGTGGACTCTAATTTTGAGTTCACTCAAAAATGAAATCGCTTAAGATTTGAGTCCGCTCATACTCTATGCTTAAACTTGGGCGGACTCAAAACGGAGCGGATTCTAAATTTTGATCGGACTCAAAGCTTAAGCGAACCCACTTATGAGCGAACTCAAGCAATGGCAGTATTCTGAGTCCGCTCACAATTTGAGCCCATTGACCAGTGGATTTTTACTTTTGATACTACTTTTTTTGTATTCTCTCTGTAAATCCTTGACCATTTTCCACCGAGGCTACATACACCGTGGTGCTTCCTGCTGGTAGATGAGTTGCATATCAGTAGGAGAGGTGTTTACACGATGTTTTGGAGAAAAAAAACTGTGCGCTAAATCCGTTCCACATTCGTTGATATCAGAGCAATAAGAGAAAAATGTACTTAGTCGCCGAAAAACTTCGTTGATGTCAACATCATCAGTTCTAGGACTTTTTAATCGAACTACGTGTACCGTAGAGCGGCTACATAAGCCAGCAGAATCACTGTCAGAATGCAGAAACTCAGGTAAAAGCCTGGCATTGTACCTACTTGGTCGATTGACTTAGATTCTTAGAGATGGTTGATTTATTCGTATTCAGTTTTACATGATCATAATTTTTATATGAAAATTGTGACTTTGGGTTTTAAGGATTCCCCAGAATTTTAGCTTAAGTAAACCCATTGTGTTTTAAAACAACTTAACCCCTTCATCCCTCCAGAAGTAACGATTTTGTTTTTTTTTCGCCCATCAGTAACTTGAATATCCTAAGGTCCCTAGAGCATTAGTATAATAGAACCTTCGAAGATTCCTTGAAGCTCTGATAATATTGATTCGAAAAGCGCCTTCTAAACACCTTAATCTTTAAAATTTAATAAAATTCATGAGTCGCTTCCTATAGTAGTGCCACCAGAAATACAGGCCAGAGCGTTCTGTTCAAAATTTGTAAAAATTTTTCTCTACTTCGATCCATACCTCAAGGCCGCTTTTTATATTAATAATAATACTAATTGGTGGAAAATTGCTTCGTAGAGGTCTTGTAAAAGCTATTAATATTGTTATAAGAATTCTGTGCAGAGCAATATGCTTTATATTAGTAAGCCCGCTGTACTCATCCAAATAACGTGCACAGTTACCTTTTCTTCTACGTTGTGATTTATTGAAATTTGAAAACTAATTTACAAAAGAATAAAGGTTCAAATTGATTTGATATAGAATCGACCTCGATGTCATTAGTTCAAAATATCTTCCTTCACCTCCAATAAAACCGCGTGAAAGCACCCGCAAAAGGTCTTTAAAAAAATCTTGCAAAATAGCGCCAGCACCATCAATATCAACACACGTCTTCCATTCATTCTTATCTGGATAAAAAATTTCATAAATCTACAAATCAACTTTAACCTTCAGCGAAGCGGATATTGCACAGGGTAACGATTTAGCGACTGACAATAACCGAAAATGCCTTTCATCTCGGCGCTGAAATATCTGTGCCTGTTACTTTTTCTGACAATTACATAACAGCTCGCCTTTTGCTATCTTCGTCATGAAATTGTTTTCATTTCATTTCTTTTTTCTCACGAACAGCTGAAGATAACAATCTCTTCTGGGTTTCTCGATCTGAATTCGCGGATGAATTTCGCGAATAAAAGTGCTACCTTCACCATCGTCGCACCTCCATCATCACTATTTCCACCACCATCATCAACGCCACCACCCCCAACGCTATGCTATTGCTTGCTAGTAATTAATTTTCCTTTGTTTGTAATGAGGAAGCCATGACGTCTACTCCTCTAGCACCAACAATTTGAGCCGAGGGTTGGGGAGGTCGGAAGCAAATTTCAACATACACCCGAAGAAAAATGAAATTTTATCGAATTTAAAAGTGGATCATAAAAAGAGAAAGAACCAGGGTCACTGACACTGCCCGAGATGTCTTTTATATGCAGATTAGATAAAGTTACCTAGGTATTGCGTAATGGGGCCCACTTGTAGGTGCAATTCGAATAGTCTTATGTTTTTCGTACTACTCTGAATAATTCATTTCGCCTGGCATTTGGCCTGAGGTGAACTGGAATTAGTGCCGCGGTGTGTAATTACTGCCGAATTGTATATTTTTTTTCTTGTCTTTATTTGCAGCACCTCTCTAGAAGCTGAAAAGTCACATCCAGCCGCATACAAGAAAAAATCACATCCAACCCGTCCAGTGTTCTTTTATTTTAAATCTCACACTGCATAGCATTCTCCCTCCTTTTGCAACGTTGCACTGCTGGAAAACTCGATTTGTGACTTGAAATTGGAATGCGCAAGGTAAAAGAAAAAGTCTTGTCACGTTCGGGTTTCTTTGCACGAAATATATCAAGAAAAAGAAGAAGATCGAGAAAAAAATAAGAAGAAGCGAAAAAATAGTCAACGATGATAATAAGTTCCCTCTGGTTTATGTCTTGGCTGCAGATCTTTTCCGTATTTCGCAAGTGGTTACCAGAGACACCACAACCAACTTCACTTTAAACAGCCAATCTCTTGCCCAGTTACTTACGATCCTCTGCGTCCGTAACCGCATCTATCTCTGTTGCTCTGTTGTAGCGGCAATTGGACGCCACCATCACCGTTGTGGTACTGGCACTGATCAAATTCCTCTACTTATATGATCGCGTGTAAATCTACCAACGTTCAATTTGGGTTGATAACCTCAAGCGGATCACCAGAAGAATTTCACTCGCATTGAAGTTATCCAAGTGGTGGTGGTGGCGGATTTTGCATTTCTGCAATTTTCTGTCCTCTTTTGCTGTTTTCCTTAAGACAACGATTGCCACTGTTCTGTTACTTGGAAACTGCGATCAATTTCTTTGTAATTAATGAAAGTAATCCATGTTATCCATGAAGTCGTGATTTAGACAGAAATTATTGTGTAAAATTAATATTTTGTATAATTCCACACCAGCTTTTGGTACATCTCATTTAGATTGGATCCCATAGAGCTTCCACTCAAATTGCATTGACTACCACGTTAATGATGATTATATCTAACTTTCTAGCAGCAGTCACTTTTAATTTCAGTTTCTCAGAAAAAGTTTATTTTTTCCATGGTAATTGCTGCTTCAATGAAACCCCAATTGAAAATGAACTGGGGCCCTCCCGTAATTTGATAATAAAAGCCTTTGCATAGCTATCTGCATCCATTTGATTGAGAAACCTCTGGCAACATCTGTTCGTCGGAGCGCAACCTTACTTAACTATCTTGCCGGCAATTTTGAAAATTCTAATCAAATTAGCGAGTTCGTTTAAATCACTGGTCAAGTTTGCGCATGACAAACCGATTCTTCCATCGACGGAGTGTCTTCTGAGATTCTTCGGCAAAGGCACAAGATTTTTGAATAAAGATATGGTTTAAATGCAGATATCTGTTCTATTTTCTCCGTAGTATAATAGTGTAGAAAAAGTAACACTACGTCGGCACTCTAGGGTGTCGACACTTGATGTTATCGTTTGTTTACCAATGAGTGTCCCAGCTATTCCTTGCACTTTATTTAATGCCAATCTAAATAAGCTTTTCTGGAAGAACCAGGACCGTGGGAGTAAAAAAAAGAATGACAGAATAGAGAAAATATCATTAGACCGCTGAAGAACAGCAACAATAGATACAAGAAACTTTAATCTCTAGACAAAAATATACATTGAGGATCCTTTTAACATAAAATTTTAAAGAAAAAACAAGACAAGATTTTAATTTTTTTCATTTAGTCGATTTCCTAAAATTAACCAACCTACAGCGTTTTGAATGGAGCTTTGTAACATTCAGCTGTTGCCTAGGTCATAACCATCCAAGGAATTATAATATTGTACAGATTTGTCTTGGAAGATGTACGTTATTTACATTTTTGCTTCAAATCACGTCCATTCAGGAATATCAGTCGTTGAACTTTTCCTACTTTCTTGATAGTAATCATTTTTAATAAAAGATTGTGGCACATTTTGGTAGTTCTTTCAGGCGTTTTTTTTTCAAAGCAGGTATCGAATCCGCGCCCACAGGGAAGAAAATCTGCAAGACCTGCGCCCCAACTATCTCGGCCACCAGCGTGGGTTACTCTCTCTGTTTAGTCAACGATCGGTGGGATCAATAGAAGGGTGAGATTGCTTTTGACAACCGTTCAGTAAATACCCGCTGAAAGTTTTGGATTTATGTAAAAAATTATGCAGCAATTTCTGGATGGAATCAGCAACTTTTATTTATATAGAACAGTCTCTTCTATTCAAACTGAAAAAAAAACTAAATCGGTTTTGAAAGTAGACTTAGCGCCATAGTCTTGCCGTTACTTTCTTATCTTCACATCCTCTGTCACTTCTACTGCAGAATGCTCTATCATCAGTCGTGGGATATACTATATATCCGCTTCAGTGCAGCTTGTACGTATTTCAGTTTCCCAATCGAAATTATGTAATCAAAGCAACAAGCATTATGTAACAATTTCTTGGCATTATTTAACACCGATAACGTTTTACTCTTTTCCCCTAATGTACTTAATAAACTCAAACAAACACTGTTTTTTTTTTTTTGAGCTAATAAGTTAGTATAATTTACGAACCGTCCTAATCTCCAGCGGCCACTTTAATGCTGTTTTCAATGAAATGCAGAAAAATAAGGTCAAAGTGATCAACATACTCACAAACGTCTCAAGAAGCAGAGCTTATCAAACCTAGTTCACTCGTCTTAATCAAATTCTAACAGCGAATTTCCATAAAAACCCAAAGTTACTTTTTTTTTTTACCATTCTGTCGCACCAAATTGCGTGATCCTTCGGCACTGTGTAATGGAAATAGATTTCGTCAATGTTTTTTATTTCTGATATTAGTAACTAAAAATTATCACATAGTTGTTGCCTCCTGCTCGTTAGTGTGATAAAGATGAGTTCGACTACTCTAAAGAAGCACTTCCAACTTCGGGCCGCAGTTCCTCGTTTCTTTATCAAAACTTAATCTCATCCACATGGCGGGTCTCATTCCTCACTTTACATTATTTACGTCTCTCTCAATATCTGGGTTATCAGAGGTTATATTTTGACCAAAATTCTTTGAAGTGTTTGTTGCATTTAGTGATTCCGGAATTCTTAATGAAGCTGGGATTTCTTATCTCCTAAGAATTCCTCGAGTTTCCGCTGTTCTGATTGAAAATGGTTGTCTACACTGAAGGAAGTTGCACTTTCTACTGCTTTTAATATATATGCAGAGAAAATGTCCAGCATTTTCTTAGATGCTATTATTCCAGGGTCGAAGGTAGCGATAAGGAAGCAGATCAAGCTTTTGAACCAAACATCATAACCAAATTAGCATTGACAATTTTATGGTTGCTATTATCACCGGTCTATTCCTTTTTCACATAAAATTTATTATTTTTATTTCCATTTTATCGATGTAGACAAATTTCTAATTATTACCGAGGCAAAGAAATTATTTTAGTCTGAGAAATTTTTAAATTAGTAGCTATCATTGCGACTGTTGTTGTTGTTATTGTTGCTGCTGCTTCTGCTTTATGCAGAATTGAATTTATGTAGATCTGAGAAAATCCTGAATTAAAATGAAGTGATGAGTTTGCAGGAAATTTGAATGAAATCTTCTCGAAGTAAAATGAATAGAATTTAATCGGAGATAGGAGATTTTAAGCACCTGTATTCGAGCCCACGTGTATTAAGTTGAAATTTCCCTTTGACACGTGGGCTCGTGCTTTTCGATATCAGCAGTATTATATAAATTCGTATTAAATGTATACAATAAACAGGTTGACAGGGAAATAAGTATCGGGTCTATCTGCATTTTAATCAAGTTGAATATGTACTACGTACAAAGTTTGGATTGAAGTTGCTTTAACTTAATATGTCTAAATGTTTTTTGAATAAATAGACTGTGCCATAGAATTTGCGGTTGGTATAATTATTTACTTTTCGATGTATTTAGCGTGGCTTGAATCAATGAAAGTCTTTTTCATTGCGCCTCAGTCATGAGTTTCGATTCGGAGATCCCACTAAGAAAGCTTGCATGAAATCTGTGATATTAGCATCCCTTGCGTTTTTGATTTGATTTTGACATTTAACAAACGAATCTAGATTCGACACACAACGCACACAACCTCTTCCTCTGAATATTTATCTACAACATCTAAAACGAAATCCTACTTCAATGACAGTTCTTGGTTTTGTGTGTGAGAACCCAAATTAGTGCCTACTTCCCAAAACTTGACAAAAAAGGGTGAGAGTAATCACGGAATTGAGGCAACTTGCTTCAACAGTATCGTTAACTATTTGAGGAGACTAAATTTGGAGTATCTTTAAGAGAATTCTGGATTGCACGAAGGTTTCCATACATCTCAGTATCTTCGGATATACCTGGCATTAGCCTGGACTCTTTCATTTTAATATCACTATCATTATTATTTTTCACTTTTATTTCCTTCACGTGATTTTTAATATTTTGCATATTGATATTATTGAAAGAGACCAGAAAGAATGCAATTATAAGATCCCTATTGTACTTCTTATCTATAATTATTAACTTGCAACCTAGATTTATTCATTTTGGTTGGTCAGAATTTTTTTTATTCCCGCTGGTATTGCACAGAATACAAGAAAAAAAACGAAGAAATGTCACACAGTCCACAAAATATTTACTAAATCCAAATTAAATACCAAAACTTTCTAGAATCCTTTATAACATCAAAACCTTCACAAAAACAATTGCGTCCTTTTTATTTGGGGCCAAAGTCTTTTGTCAGCAAGAACCCTAACATTTCTCTCTTAGAAAGTTTTATTGAAATCAACTTCTTTCCCCAATAATTCTCTACAAACACTTGTTCGCTCAAAAAAGCAGAAACAAACGGTACGACTTTCCTTCCACCTTACATTTCACGCTCCTCCCGTAGATTTATAGCTGTCCAATATTTGTTTTTCTT
>QYTT01081850.1:0-31074 GCA_006980735.1 Dasypogon diadema
GAAGCAGCACTCCCGTTCTGTCATTTCTATTTCATCATTTGTGAATTTCAACGTAAAAAGAAATGGAATTACAACAAGAACATTGCCATCTGAAATACATATCTTTAGGTGGTTTGCAGAATTTCAATTAATTTCTCTTTTAACTTTAAAAGGCCAAATCTCACTGATTTGGCGAATGAGCTCGCTTCTATATTTCTATATATTGAGGTCTACCTTTATAAAATTGACATAGATACAGCTGTCAACATGTTTTACATCAAAATCATTGAAGTATTCACCTCTTGCGTCCCTTTTGAACGTTTAAAATTACCTTCAACCGCACCTCCATGGTTCAATAGGGAGATCCACTGGACCACCAAAACTTTGTTGCGTGTCATGGGGAGTTCTTTATGAAGAGTACATTAGCGATATTCGAGTTAAGTTATATCATGATACACGTATGTTTTACTAATTTGTCAATATCAAGAGGAAGCTTGATGGTTATACTATATCTATGACTTTTGAGGGACACCCTAGCAGGGACTCGTCTGAGATTTGCAATATGTTTGCCACTTTCTTCGAGAAGGTGTTTCGCCCTTCCGACTTCGAACCAAATATTGATAGCATATTGACAAAGTTGATATATCCGCGTTCATTTCTGATGAAATCTTTATTGTACAGACCAGTGAGCTAGCCTTTGATTTCACTTCTGGTCCTGGGTGCCTCCGGCGGTGATTAAATCATGTCTTTGGTCATCCCTTTGCTCATTCTTTTCCAGAAATCTTTTAGTAGCGGATGCTTCCCAAGACTATGGAAGAACTCCTTCATTGTACCTAACGAAATGTCAAAAATCAAGCATTTGAATAAGCTAGTTTGTTTGCTGACGTTACAAATTGTTATAACAAGACGAAGACGAAGACTTGAATACAGGCTAAGACTTGAATATAGTAAGGTAAAATCAGAAACATCAAATAAAGTTATTTTCGCCTGCAGAAATGTTGGATAAGAAGCATAATGCGAGCGGCTTACTTCTTGAGTCACACGTACTGGAATATATAACCAGCGCCCAAGTCATAACAGAAAGACTAGTCAGCTCCTAACGAAGGCCACTTTTTTCGATTTTCTGCCCAGCGATTTCTCGCTGAAAAAGCAGCCACTGCCTCTGTTAGGATCGATTGATTGATCGATTTCAATCATTACTTTATCCACCAACACAAAAACGAAATCTTTTTATGAACCTTGAAACGAATCTCTTTTGCTTTTAGCTACTGGTATGAATAATCTGAAGAGAGCATATTATTGAAATCGTGCGTTCAAATATGGCACACATTTAACTCTTGCTTTCTCTGTCGCTCTTGAATTTCTCACTTGAGACAATATGTAGAAAATATACGGTACTATAAGAAGTGTAACTGTTCCTTGTATTCTTGAAAACGTGCCAAGATTTGAGTTCAGCTACTATTAAAATACACAAACCACAGACCCTAAAATATATTATCGAAAACAAATAAAAATATTTTTAAAATATAATCAATCCAGGGACCGAAAATAAAAGTTATTTTCAATTTTCGAAGTCAACTAACGTTTCTACCTTATGTAGATACAAGAGAATGATATAGCACATTTAACGCTTTATCAATAATAATTTTTGCTCAAAATATAACGTTATGTTACCCTCATAACTTTTATTTGTTTTTAAAAAAAATAAAAGTTAGAAAATGACTTATTTTTGCCTGGAAAAATATTAGTCAAAAAATAACTTTTATATCTATCTGAAGAAATTAAAATCAGAAAATAACTTTTTGTGGTTGACTTTTGATGTTAAATGGTTTTCCCTAAATGAGGTGTACATAAAAGTAGTATTACTTTTTAATTCAACGGTTTTAGCAAAGATTAAATAATACCACAAACAAGCAACACCGTAATTAGTACTATAAAACAACAAGGATGCATTATGGCACGACTTTCGAAGCTATGATAATTTCCAACTAGTTTAGTATTATTAGTTTAGTATTAGTTTAGTATTATTAATTTTTTGGAATTTAAAAATAAACGGATTCAGCTAAACTCCCCTGCGATCATTAAAAAAACATTTTCAGATTATATGAACCTACCCCTGATATACCAACCATTTTGCTCTAAAATTGCAAACACTTATTTTTATTAAGAAGAAGATAAAGCGTTTGTCAAACGTGTTTGCAGTTTTCGTTTGGTGAATGGTGAATTGCCTAATTTCTTAAAAATGCCGGCTATAGAAGTAGAGAGCCCTCAGGTAAAGCCGACTGGTGATAATGATAGTGCTCCAACTATATCTGGTCCAATAATTGGCATAATATACCCACCGCCGGAAGTAAGAAGTATCCTTTACAAACCCAGAAGAAATATTTTGCATTTTATTAACACTATTTTACCCCATATTATAATGAGTAATGATTTCCTATGAATAAAATAGATATTGTTGACAAAACTGCAAGTTTCGTTGCTAGAAATGGTCCTGAATTTGAAGCAAGAATTCGTCAGAACGAGCTCGGCAATCCTAAATTTAATTTTCTAAATGCGGGAGACCCCTATCACGCATACTATCAGCATAAAGTAGTTGAATTTCGCGATGGGAAATGTAAGTTTATACTATTAATGTTAATCAAATGCGTTGATATGTTGTTTTGGCAGCGGATGGCGCACAATCGCTCTTGCCTGGAATAAAGCAACTCACTGTGACCTCAGCGGCACAGCAAAAGCAGCAGGAGTTACTGAAGCAAGTGGCAGAGCAACAATTTGTACCCAAGGAACCTCCACCAGACTTTGAATTTATTGCAGATCCACCATCAATTTCAGCACTAGATCTGTAAATGATTACTGAATCCAAAGTGATGATGAGGTTAACCGTTTCTGTTTTCAGGGACATTGTAAAGTTGACTGCACAATTTGTAGCAAGAAATGGAAGGCAATTTTTGACAAATTTAATGAATCGAGAACAGAGGAATTATCAGTTTGATTTTCTGCGTCCACAACACTCCCTCTTCCAGTACTTTACAAAACTGCTTGAGCAGTACACCAAAATTCTAATTCCCCCAAAAGATCTGATGAGCAAGTTGAAATCTGAAAGTAGCCAGGGTAGATCTAGTATGAATTTGGTACTTGAGCAAGTAAAATATCGGGCAAATTGGCAGAAGCATCAAGAAGCACAGAAAAGACGTGAGGAAGAAAAAATCGAACGCGAAAGAAGTAAGTACACCAACACATTTGAGAAAGGTCAATTTCTTTTACAATTCCTCAATTCCTAGTTGCGTACGCTCAAATCGATTGGCACGATTTCGTCGTAGTTGAAACAGTAGATTACCAGCCATACGAAACTGGCAATTTCCCTCCTCCGACAACACCGGAGGAGGTGGGTGCTAGAGTTTTGATGGAAGAGAGATTGCTTGAAGATGACGGCGATATTGAGATGCAAATCGAGTCAGATGAAGAAGAACGTGAACCTTCTAGCACTACGATTAGGATGTCTACAATGGAAAACAGAGTTGGCTTACATCCATCAGTAACCATGCATCCACCATCGAGCCATTCATCTAAAAAAGATAACAACCAAGTTCAAGACATGGATGAGGCTTCAAGTGACGAAGAACCAAGTAGACCTGAAATGGAAAAGCCCCAATCACAGCCTCTTGTCGCTCCTCCTATACCACCCACACACGATAAAGTTATTGTGAAGAAATATGATCCAAAACAAACTCAGAAAACATCCAAACCAACAACTGGTGATGAATACCTCATTTCGCCAATTACAGGCGAAAAGATTCCAGCATCCAAAGTCGCAGAGCACATGCGAATCGGACTTTTGGATCCTCGTTGGGTGGAGCAAAGGGACAAACACACTGTCGATAAAATTAATCAAGATAACGTAAACAATCATTACAATTAACAATTTGTATTATTTTTAATATATTTTACGATTAGGTTTTCGCAGCTGGAACCGCGATTGAGGCTAGTTTAAAACAGCTGGCTGAGCGTCGTACAGATATTTTCGGTATTGGGGATGAGGAAACCGTAATTGGTAATTTACACTTTCACGGCAAACAACAATAGTCTTACATGTTACGTTTAAAGGTAAAAAACTGGGAGAAGAGGAAACTAAAAAGGATGAGCGCGTGACCTGGGACGGACATACTTCAAGTGTAGAGGCAGCTACAAGAGCTGCACGCGCTAACATCACACTTGAGGAGCAAATTCATCAAATCCATAAAGTTAAGGGCTTGCTACCAGATGAGGAAAAGGAGAAAATTGGCCCAAAGCCGGCAGTGTCAACATCCAAGGCAGCTATATCCACCCAATCCCAAACAATCACACATTCACAAGCTTCGATTGTTGCTCCCCCAAAACCAGTGGTTCAAGCATCTGCTTCCATTTCACATGCTCCTCCTGTTCCTGTTATGATGATGCCCATGCGCCCTCCGCCCATGATGCGTAAGACATATGTGCACTATAAAATTGTTTACTCTTCAAATAAATTTCCCGCCTTTTTCCAGCTCCACCATTTCAAGTTGGTTACATTCCTTCATTGCCGCCAGGTGCTCCAATTGCACCAGCTCCTCCAGTAATGGACCAGAGTCTTATGATGGCGGATGATGAACCGCCGAATAAGAAATCCCGGTCAGAAGATCACTTGATACCAGAAACGCAATTCATCTCTATGCACAAAGTACAGTCAAAAACATTGTCTAAATGCACCGAACAACTAATTACGTTTATTACTTTGCAGAGTCCAATCACAATTCAAGTTCAAGTACCGAATACCACTCCAACAGCTGAATGGAAGCTCAATGGACAGATGATTCCGATAACCTTGGCCCTTACTGATACAATTTCCGCTCTAAAAGCAAAAATTCAAGATGAAACTGGAATGCCGCCAGCCAAGCAGAAAATTTCATACGAAGTATATAATATTTTGAGCCTGCAATTTGAGCGTTTATCATGTGTCTCCTTTACCTAATTGCAGGGCATATTCTTCAAAGACAGCAACACTGCTGCATATTACAACCTTCTCAATGGTACCACAGTCCATTTGCAGGTTAAAGAACGTGGAGGCAGGAAAAAGTAGATCGTTTTGTAAAATTAAATAATTTCCGTATTTTATTCATAACAATTAAAATTTCTTTGCAATAAACTTTTATTCATGATTCACGTGGACTGCTTTATGTTCCGTTTCTTTGTACAATATAAAATTACTGAATTTCTCTTTGTTATGGACAACAGGCGCCGGCTTTGAAAGTATTGTAGTATCGCCGCATTGTAATTGGTTTTCGATGGATTTGATATACCAAAATCATGGTTAGTGGCTTAATTAACCTTCGAGACTTTCCGCCCTTTCTGGGACTTGCACAGTTCTTCTCAAGGATCAAATCACCAGCTTGCTAGATTTAATAGAGTTGGTAATATTAGAAGTACCAAAGATCTCATACAATTCTTCGTTCTATGGGACCGTCTTCTTGTTCTTAATACAGCCTCTTCGTCATAGGATTCTAGTGGCACCTGCATCCTTAGCAGTGTTAGCTGTATTACAAGCCATAAAAGCGATGAGCTCGAAAGTAATTGCATCTGGCTTAATCTAAAATTGATTTGATATTAGAACATGAGAAAAAGTGTGCCATGTGAGGAGCGCATTGCGTGGTCCAAAAGGAATAATATTAGAAACGCTGGTTTGATAAGATGTGTCGGAATGCAGTTCAAAAGACAAAGAAGGCCCCAATAAGATTTGAATTGATTGAAAACTCGCCACCTGAAATCAATCAGCACGCACAAGACTAGTTCATATGCTGTCTAAAAAGACTAAAAAATTCTATAGCTTCAGGAGCTAAAAACATCCCGGACATCCCTGATTATTGAAAAGAATTTATTATATTTTATTTTCACAAAAAGGGGCACAACGGGCTGTATATAACAGTAATCGAAAAATTTCCTTGCTACAGATATAGAGAGCCCTGTTTTATATCATCGATGGGCGTGTTAGAGGACGAACGGTTGACCAGGTCTTCAACGTACATAACATCTCTTTCTATCACTTTTTTCGTGCTGTATCTTGTATTACAGGCATGGACCACTCTAACTGCTAAGGGAGTATCTGAAAAGATTGTGAATCTTTGCACATTACTCCTGAAAAATAACCGAATTTAAATGTGATATTTTGTTTTATATATATATTTTTGAGTTATAAATTTCGATACAGTTTATCGTCCTATGAAATCAGATTTGGCGGAAATCCAATAAATCTTAGTCAAAACCAACTAAATCCAAAGTTGACGCGAAATTTTTTGGCCATTTCCCGCAAGTTGATAAAAGTGGATTTATTGGTTTTTTGCATGTTTGCTCCTCAATTGTCAGCAAAAAAATCTCGACTATTGATAGACGACAATGGGATTCGAATTTGGGGCGTAATAAGTCTGACCCACTCAAGCCTTAGAGCTACTAATTTAGATAAAATTAAAGAAGCCATTCTTTTCATAGAAAGAATTTCACTTCAATTTGAGACGAGTATGAGTACATTGAGAACTGGAAATTACCAAAAGATACAACTTATGTGTTTGCTGCAAATACAATTATTTTGTTATTTTCCAAATTTTATGCAATTATTTCTGAGGTGGAATTTACATTCAAAAAATTCAAACCTAGTACTACAATTTGCCAAAAGTAACTTATAGAATATAAAACGAACTTAATCAAAAAGAAATTTCACTTTAGCAATTCTCTAAAATCCTTGTATTTTAGCTATAATTATTATCACTAATTCAATTCAAGCGCCATCTATTTCTGAAATGTTTGCTTGACGTTTAACGTGATTACCGTAGAATATGTCAACGAAATAAAACCGGCGGGAGACAGTCGTTTGTGCTCTCGTTTGATTCTTGGGTTGCTTTAATTCGTGAAGGTTAGCAAAGTGAACGTTAATTTAATTTTATGTGTATATACAATTTGTCTCTAAATATACGTTTATTTGTAAGTTGTTCACTTTATGTCATTCATTTGTACGAATTTGTGCATTCATTGCAGATTTACAGATAGTGTCGGTTTTGTAATGGCGAATCAAAAAACGAAAATGCCAGATGTCCCCGCCAAGAAAAGGCAACGTTTAATATGTGATCTTCCAATACCAGAAAGAGCCAAAATAAATGGGACTTTACTGGCATGCGGACAAGGAGACATGGGACAGTTGGGTTTGGGAGAAGATGAAATGGAGAAAAAGCGGCCAACTGTAGTTGGTGGAATAAAAAATATTGTTGATATACGAGCGGGCGGTATGCACAGTTTATGCCTTACCAAAGACGGTGAGATATACTCTTTCGGTTGTAACGATGAGGGGGCTTTGGGTAGAGATACCTCAGAAGAAGGTTCCGAATTTTCACCTGGCAAAGTGTCCCTACCGGGAAAATGTATTAAAATAACTGCAGGGGATTCGCATTCGGCTTGCTTGTTAGAAGATGGAAGAGTTTTTGCTTGGGGCTCTTTTCGGGACTCTCATGGAAATATGGGTTTAACTTTAGATGGAAATAAACGTTTTCCAATAGAGGTACTACCTGGGACGACATCATGCGATATTGGATCTGGAGCTGATCACTTGGTTATTCTTACTTGTTCCGGCAAAGTTTTTACAATGGGCTGTGCAGAGCAGGGGCAATTAGGCCGCGTGTCTCTAAGATCAGCATCTGGAGAATCTCGGCGAGGAAAAACAGAACTGCTGAGACCGGCTATGGTGATTATAAAAGGCGCTAAATACGTTGATAAAATTTGGACTACGACTTATTGGTAGATTTGTGTGTTAATACAGTTTCATTTCAAATAATGCGATTCTATGTTTGTAGTACATTTGTTAGGGAACATGTCAAGGCGAGGATATTTGCGTTTGGACTTAACAATTACAAGCAATTGGGACTTAAGAATACTAAAGAGTTAGTGATTTCGCCCACTGAAACAAGTTTTGAGAACGTCAAAACTATTGCAGGTTAGTTTCGATGATTATCATTTGCATGCATTAATTATATTTTGTTCTGCATACTGCAAGAAGAAAGTAATCCTTAAGAAATTCGGGATAACGTCTTAGGGACTTGAGTTTTTAATTTGGTCCGAATGTAATTACATAACCTACAAACTTTAGCTAAGATGGAATTTGCAAAGAGAAATGTTCCTGGGATGCATGCCGCTAATATTTCGTCCGTCCTATAAAGACATCAAACAACATTTCCGTACATATTTATGAAAATTTAAATTCCCTCAAAACTCTACTGTTCTACCGTAAAGATAAGACTTTCAAAAATTTGCTTAAATAAATTTTCGTATCAAATATTGCGTTAAAGTTAGGTGGAGATTATGAGTTTTTGTTATTAGCACTTATTTTTGCAAAACCACAAATAAAATTTGATAAAATTTTAAATGACAAGCGATATAGGAGCTTCGCACCAACAATAATGCTGTCTGCTGACGGAAAATAAAACTTTGAAATGTTTGGAGCACAATTGATATTGTGTTCCAAACGATTGTTAGCTGGCTCAAGAGTAATTACTATTACTTTATTTTCTGGTGCTGCATATAAGATTTATAATCTTCTGCACGTACAATAAAGAAAGGATACATATAAATAGCGGGGTTGATATAAATTATTCATCTAAAACATTAATTCATTCAATACAAAAGAAATAATACCCAGTAATCAGATAGCGATGTCATTTAGTAAGCAAAATAAGTAAAAATAACTTAAGGCAAAAATATACTCAACTAGAATTCAAAATTAATCAAGCAAAGAAAGAAAAGAAAGGACATAATATCATTCCAAAAAATCTACGAGAAACGAGCATAAAAAAGTTCCTTGAAAGAGGTGAGGGCATCCACGTTCCGAATTGTTGATGGCAAAGCATTCCAAGTACAAAGTAAGAGCCCTCCATTATAATGAGTGCAACTTTG
Source organism: Dasypogon diadema (assembly GCA_006980735.1). Taxonomy (NCBI): domain Eukaryota; kingdom Metazoa; phylum Arthropoda; class Insecta; order Diptera; family Asilidae; genus Dasypogon; species Dasypogon diadema. The sequence continues at coordinate 8,929 of QYTT01081850.1, forward strand.
TTCAAAAACTACGCATTAACTTAAAAAGAAGGACTAAGGCCTTACATTTTGTGAAGGCGTCCAGAGAACAGCCAAGTACTTTGCACTTTGATTTATCCACTTTACCCCGTTTTTCAGTCGACTGTTTAGCCCACGACTCTCTGGAATCGATTTCACGGAATATCAAGCCATAGTTACATCGTCATCCACATTCAGTTTTTATGGCAGCCAATATCATTCCTGTATTGACAAATGCTTCAATATTTCTGTTATGGAAAATTTACAAGTTTTATAATTCATTCCATTGCGTTTTTATTCTTCGGATTAGATGTGTTCCTCGTAACTCCAAACGTTATACGCAATATTCCATATGTCTTCGCGAGTCAATTTCCACATCAATTCGCCAAAGTACTTGTGGTACACCGCCTGCATTAACGCCTTTAACGGTGTGTCGATCACAAGTGTAAATTTGTTCGGCTTATTCGGATTGACCGCAGGAAAAAGAGATAACTACCAAAACTTGTCTGCAGTACTTATAAGCTTTTCGTTAATACATTTTCTAACGTTTTCCTTTCGTCAATATTTGTTTTACGGATATACTGGTTGCATTATTTTTCTGTTAATACTTCTGTTAAGTCGACCGAGAGTAGAGGGAATTTTGTTTAGAAATTCTACTTTATCCATTCTCTATAGTTTTGTCTGAAACCTTGCACTAATTCCTTGATGTCACGAACAAACGTCAGTTATATGTAATACAATTTTGATTGGTTTCATCATAGACTAATTTTATATAAAAAAAAAAACTTCATTTACACAAATATGAAATTTAGCAATCGCTGTGATTTTTTTTTCCAATTTTATTATTCGTTTCAGGTGGGCAACATCACACAATAGTTTTAACGAATGATAATAAATGCTACGCAATTGGACGTCGAGACTACGGGCGACTGGGTGTCGGTGAGATTTCTGAGGATGTAGTCGACCTCACACCAGTAGATACGTTGGAAGGAAAGAACGTCATAGACGTGTGTTGTGGTGAAACGCAATCATTTGCCATCACAAGTGATGGTAAAGTTTACGCTTGGGGCATGGGTTCAAATCTACAGTTAGGAACTGGCAGCGAAGATGATGAACTTAAACCTGTACTTATTAATAGTAAACAAATACAAGATAAGAACGTTATCAAAGTTTCCAGTGGAGGGCAGCACACATTGTTTTTAATTGCAGATGAGTCGAAAAGATCAGAAAAACAATCAACTTCGATGAATGAACCTTCGAAGAATAATAATGAAAATAATGAAGGAAATAAGGACAAAACCACAAATGACGAGAGTGATGTAAATGAAAATGAAACTATGAAAATTAATGGAAATGGCGACGTAGAAAAGTTGATTGAAAATGAACCCCAAGACTCAAGTAAAAGCGATAAGGAAGAAAAACCAGCAGCTGCAACTGGTAAAAAAGGGCGAAAACGAAAGAATTAGCTATTAGTTATTTTGTTTTTGTTAATTAGACGAAAGGTGAAGTACTTTCATTTGTATTGTATTACAAAAACTGAGTATTTTCTTTTTCATTAAATTTGACTTTTTTTCAACTTGTACTAAGACATATTTTTTAATTATTAAGAACGGGGTTGTTGTTTTTTTTTACGGTGAAGCCAAAGCTCAGAGGATGCGCTATAGATACTCTAAGCACAGCCTTGGCAGGAAGGAAAATGGGGACGTGGTATAAAAGAAAATTAGGAGGTCGAGTGTAAATACCGGTGCTTAAACAATTGCAGCCAATAGACGGCAGGGAAGAGAGAAATTTCGGAGATCCAACAATTCGATCCATGTATTAGATTTTTCCTTTTTTGATTTATTAAAAGGGAAGCAACAAAAATACGCTTTCGGCTTAGATATAAAAAATGAAAAAGGAACAACATAGATGTCTCCGTGGTTATCTATCAAAAGTTTGCACATAACTGGCAAGGAAATATGACGCCCGTTTTTGGAAAACATTTTTCATGGTCTGTTGCTCTTCGGGATGAAAAAGGCTGCCAAGAAGCAGGCTGAAGGTGGTAGTGAACTCTGGGCAGCTCAATAGCCGTGCAGGTCAGAGCGGAGACTCAAGCGTGCCTTATGCTCTAGGCTGAGCTAGCCCACAGACACGAACAGGGGCAGGCTTCGGGCGGAGCGGCATACTGGAAGGCTAGCGTGGCGTTTCGTTATTCTTCATCCACTCCGCGTGATTATATTTTTATGTCCACCTTTTATTATTTTTTTATTTGCGACTTCCCAAAATCTTTGAACTCTAGTCCCGCTCGAGCACACACATTTTACCTCGACCTCATAACCTCCTCTCCTCGAGGCGCAATCTGTTTCCTGATCAAAAGATTTCCGCACGGCGGTGTTTCACTCCTGCGTGTCAAGGGCTTTTCCGCCCTTTTTTTGGCTGGACTCTTTTTTGTTTTGGTGTGTGTGGGTATGCAATTCTCCAACCCGACCATGAAACATTCCCAAATAAGGAAATGTTCCAGCTAAGTACAGCCGGTCGTAAACAATTCCACATTTCAAACATGATATCCACTAAGCTGCTGTTTCTGATCTCCTAAACCAATTGTAGAAAGGTCGTGCCATATTTCTTTGTGGGCAGTTGCGTGTTGAATTTGTGGTATTGGATTTTAGAAATAAAAATTTCTCTATTTACGGTGTTACGTCATACATACTCGAAAAGTACGGAAGGTGTAAAGTGTGAGGAACATGTGAATAATAGTCTGATAATAATAATAAATAATAATTAAAAAAGGGAACAGATCTTTCATAAATCATCAGTCGATCAATTTAAAAAGCAAGAAAACAGAAAATGAATCAATAAATCTAAAATACACTTGCAATGCAATCCCAAAGAAAAACTGACCTACACCTAGAAGCGAAAGAACCTTGTCTCATAAATTCATAACGCCAAAAGAAAAGACAATTACGGTGACTAACTGCTGGTGACGAGCAAGCAGTGTGCACATGACACCATGAAGAAATTCATATTGAGGGTAAGAGTGAATTTATTGGTAACATGTGCTTAACTGTCGGTATAAGCACGTGCATTACATACATGAACTCCGACCACTTTCTTCTATCATGTGAATGAGTGTTTATGAATGTTTCATGAATGTTCCTTGCACTACCAAGCCCGTTATGTTCTATTCTGGATTAAGTTATAGGAATGAATGAAATTGTAACCTCTTTCCCATGTGATTGATACTACAGAATTTGTATAAATACTGGAGATTTTTTGAATAAACTAAGGATTCATTTTCAGCAAGTATTCGGGTGGCTTTTATTGCTAGAATACCTAAAAGAATCCTTCTCCTAGTCGGATTCATTGCCTTGGAGTTTTCCAGAGATTTGAGTGGCCAAGTTCATATCATCCCGTAATTCAGTAGGCGTATGTGTCGAAATATTGGGATGCCTGCATCAGTCAACAAGTGCGATTGGAGAAGCATTACAAAGGGGATGGTAGTTACAGTAGAATGTGTCGGCTTAGAATTAATCACTGACAAACTTTACGTACTTAACAAGTCTAGCAGCAGTTAGATTAAGAAAATTCATATTAAAGTCAACCAGAAATGATTACATGAGGATAAATGTGGCTCAATTCTGAAAAAAATGGACCCCAGAGGGCTTATATTAGTGACGTGGAGTGGACATACTGTGCCTAAAAAGTCATTTAATAGAGTTAATAGCAAGTTCAATAAAGAGATATTCAACACAACTACTATCTGATTGCGCTACAATTTTCCCCTTCAAAGATGAATTTAAATATACAGCTACGCCTCCTCTCACCTTCTTGATTCTGTCATTTCGATACAAATTATATCTATTTAAGTCTATAGTAAAATATGGCCCAAGCCAAGATCAAATATACAAATAACATCTATAGATGATTCGTTGAAAATGCCACCAAACTCATCGATTTTAGGATAGAGACTAAGAGCATTGAAGTGGCAATGACAGAATTTAATTCCTACATCTTTGCAAAAGTAGGATGCACTGATAATCCTGGTTGTCTTTTACTCTTTTATTGCTACTTCCATGGGCATTGCTTCGCCAAAATTTCCAGTTTTATTTTTTGTAAAATACTTCCTGCGCATAGCGCACTCGCTTCCAACATCGCTAACACCTAGACAAGATTTGGACACACTGTGGAATTACGTGATTCCTTAAAAAATTCTGGAAAAGGCAGTTCTCTCTTTTTTCCTCGTAGACACTTGGGCAGGGTGTGTGTTAGTACAATCACTCGTACAGTCTTATTATATCCTGCGAGTATAGAAAGGCTTCAGACAACAGCTTGCGAACAAGTTGTGCTTTGGGAGAACAATCAACAGAACTCGATATATAGTAACTCAAGATTCACACCAAAATTCTCTGTGATTCATTAGGAGGTTCGGAAAACTTAGTTTAAAAAATACTCCTCCGCCCATGAATTTTGTTTCAAGAATATTTAAAAAAAAAGAACTTTTATTATAACTTATCTCTGTTTTGAAATAGCACAGCATTTATTTTGTTTCTATATTCAGTTGTTGTGCCTGTGTTTCTTAAATCCAGTTTTTTGAGGATCTTATTGAATCCAATCACTCTGTAAATGTTTTTGCCCAATTCCTAAAATACCACCAAAATTATTATAATTTACTTTTATTCTTAAAACTTACAAATCCCAGATCATTGTTGGATAAATCGATTTCCAGCAAAGTCTTGTTTTCCACCAACAACTTAAGTAACATCCTAGTTACAGACTGTGTAATCGAACAAGCACTAACAATGAGCGTTTTAATGGGAAGTGATCCTAAGCCAGAAAACAAAGCTCCAGCTCCATCACTACCTATGGGATTTAGTCTTAAGTCAAGCACTTCGATATTTCTGCCTTTTATAGCCTGGCCTATAGATAATGCTGATTCCTGCGCTGTAAAAATAAAATCAGTCAATCTTTTAGTACATAAATTTGTAACACTTTACACAATAAATTATTAGTTAATATAACTTTCGTTATGTTTGGAAATGATTCCCTATTAAGGGTGTGCAAAAATTGCACTATTCCTCCATCGCCAAATCGGCAATCTGTTATAGCAAGTGTTCCCAAATTTGTGCAACCCTTATCCAAGCTTCTAGAAAGAATTTTTAACATATAGGGTTCCAGTCTTGTTCTATGTAAACTGAAAAATAAAAAAATGTACAAAATATCTGTAATTTTTTAGCATTGTTTACCAGAATTCTATCAGCTCATAACACTTTTGGAGACCTCTTCCGAGCAATGTAATATCATTTTTTGATGGCCAGGAGCAACCCAAATAATATTGGGTCCCGATAGTTTTCGTGCTGAATGTCAACCGGAATTTTTTCAGTTCGGGAAGATTTGCTAGCACATAGTCAAAAGGTATATGATCTGCAAACAAAATATTTTGCAGTTTTAGTTTAAATTACAAACAAAGACCAAAATACAGGTCTGCTTGTTATAGTATTCTTTCTTCAATATAAAACCATACCTTTCCGTTACTTTTCTTGAAGAAGGTCAATAAAGTCTGTCACTTTTATCCAAATGTTACTAGTAGGTGAATATTAAAACAAAATCAGGAGAAAGATATGTATATAGATCAGGTTGCAGAAAAAAAATTAGTTTTGGAAGTTTCTAAGAAACTGCAGATAAATTAAGAAATCAGTGGCGGATGCATGAGGAGCGCGGGACACTACATTCCTATTCTAGAAGTAACTGAAGACTTAACCGAAGCCAACACCAGCGAATACTTAAAGTTTGTCATGGCCTCGGATGATATAAACTGACTAAGTGGAATATCGCAGACAAATAAACAGACACTTCATAATTGGATGAGAGGCGATGGGAAAGCAGCGACATCAGTAATCAAGGTGAGTGTGTTTTAGAATTGCTAGTAAAGAATAATTTAGAAACTACTCCACATTCATCAACGCTGTTCGGCAGTAGGAACAGAAACCCAAAACTCACCGAATGAACTCTCCAAACCAACCATGGACGATTTTCATATTTTTATCTATTAACTTACTAATTGTATATTTAACAAAATATTAGAACGCGATTTCCGTGTCGCTCGCGGTTGGAGGGTTAAAGTTGAAATTAAAAGGGCTGAATACAAACAAGGTCTATCCGGATACAACAAAAAAGTCGACGATATTGTGAGGCGATAGAAGATCATTTTTTGTGTATGAAGCGTCTTTCGACCACCAAACGCCGTTAAGCCCACTCCAAATAATGGCACAGCGTTTCCACTATCAGACAGAGGTCCAAACTTTCACACTTCTTGTATCCAAAAATTGCCATATTCCTGAATATATATACTAAAACTTCGACAGAAATCTCTCTGAATTCTTCACTCGGTTAATTCCAACCATCCGTCCTGTGCAAGCCTCGTCAAAATTCTGCCTATCCTCCTTCAACTGAGAACTATGGAAAATACCATCTCATCAAAAGAAAGTAGTTCTTTATGAAACACCTCTACAGTCACAACAATCACCGGTGATGCACATTTGAAAGCTCTCTCACAACAAATGCATTCTAACACGTAATTCTCTCACGAAAGCTTTTATACTAATTGTGGCAACGAAATTAAACAACGTAACACTTAAGAAATTTCAGAATAACTATCCATTGTACAAACTAAGAAACATGAAAAATATTTGAAAAAAGAAAAGGAACTGTGGAACTGAAATGTAATTGTAAATGAATATTTTTTATGATGACGAGAAACAATTCTGCTTCTTGCTTCTTTTTTGCGTGAGAGTCTCAGCACATTTTGTATTTTGGTTCTTTTGTTAGAGGAGTTAAACCAAAACCATTTGTCATATACTAATTTCATGGATATGAATAAATAGTAATGGAGGATGTTCGTCACAACATCGGATACAAACGCCGCGTAAACCATAGTCTTGTTTATTATAACTTTTTTGCAATCATTATGTATAAAAGCAGGAAATTTCTTGATATGTCATATTTTACCAGTGAATATAATGTAATTGTTCTTAAATTATTTTTAGGTAACGTGTTTTTATAGTAATTCAATATTAATCACCTGATCTCTCTCCCATTGAAGGTTGCAAGTAATTCACATCTAATTCTTCAACATATGGCGCACAGACATCCAGAATATCTTGCATATTTTCCTCATCATAATCACTGGTTTCCATTTTCTCTAACGTCTCCGCCAAATGTTTCTCCATATAAATTTTAATCCATTGCTTGCCATCTACTTTTGGATTAAAACTTTTCCATCGGTTTCGAAAGCACCTCCTCCAAAACACATCTTCTTTTATATGGGCACTCGAAATTTTCACAGAAACATTGACATCAATGTTATCAAGAAGGTAATTCTTATCATTTTGATTAGATAATTCCGAATATATGGGGTTATCTATTAAGAGAAGTTAAATTATTGAAATAAATTTTGTAATAAGTTTTTACCGGGCCAGTTTTCAACGAGCTTATCCAAAACCAATATTCTCAAAGTTTTTGGTTCTGACAATGTCCAGTCCAAATTTAAAGCATTTAAGCTTTTATTGGAAGTCTGCTTACTGTTTTTAATGTCAATATACGCTTTAAAAGTATTTAAATTAACTGAACAGGGTAAAGATTTTAGTATATCCATTTTAATGGAACAATGGAAGACTGTTTGCAAGCAACAAGCCTCTTGTTTTGGTAACCAAAACACTCATATCGATTTTCTGTTTACAGTAACACGTGACATTAGAAAAATAACAATTTTATCATGTTTAAAAATATATATTAAAAATTTCGAAATGGAAAAGATTTCTCTAACTGAGTTTATTGTACTTTTTTCTTAGCCTTTTCAAATTTCCAAATGACCTCTGAGCACTGAAACATACAGTAGCAGCAAAATGTCAAACTTAAATAGCTTAATAGACCGTCTCGATAGGTTCTAAGCATGTAATAATTTCCTATATCTACCCCACTGAAGAAATAGAAATTTGAAAATGCGGAAGGAATAAAAATCTGAGATCCTAGAAGTCCGTATAAACGGACCTGATTTCTTTGGCTTAAATATTTCTGCACAAAATGTGTATAAGTTGCTGATGTTGTCAGATATTTGAACAATTTTTCCAAGCAAAGACACAAAAAATTAAGTATAGTCCATACAAGAACATTCGTAAACCTTCCATGCCATACATAAATAAAACTAAATGTAGCAAATGTGGCTGCCAACTTCCTGTACAATGATGAATTTTTTGTAGATATTGCTCCATAAATGTACCTGTAATGGAAAAAAAGTTGATTAATTTGTTGGCAATAAAATTTTACATGAATAAAATTATAGTTTTCAAATGAAGAGCATTTTTTTCTCAGACGGGCATCAAATAACAGCTCTTGCGTTCGTATTTTGTTTATTCTCATACTTTTTTATAATTTATTGATAATCATCCAATTTATCTAGTATTCCTCTGAATATTAGAAGCCCAAATAACCAGGATATTCAGTGACTAGAAAGAATTTGTTACATGCGAATGCAACACCTGATAGTAACATTTTATGTTTTTGCAAGACAAAGTCTAAAGAAAAATTAAAAGGTATAGTATTTTGTTTGATTACAGACAAGGGCACATTGGACCTTTTCAAATATTCAGCAGGATGTAAAGCGATTCTCTAGAGAAGAGGTAAAAGAAAAATAGAGAAATCTCTACACTTGTAAGGCAATAGGTGCAAAAATGAAGCCTATGTTTAGCGTACAGCTCGAAATGAAAAGCAATTCAGCCACAGATTCATAGCCTCTTATTTTTCAGCAGAATACTCGAGTGAGAACGCCCACACACCACTTAAATGACTAAGATTGGCATTAAAAATTTAAAACATTGGTTTGGAAGTGACAATAAGCATATTTACATGATTTTTATTTACATTGTACGTGTTAGACTTCAGTTGGCAGCCTTTTCCCAATTAAATTTCAAAAGAATATTGGATACATTCTTTAGTCACACTCTTTCGCAACTTGCTACTTCCACATACAATTTACACACCCAGCGGAACTCTGACTGAGTGTTCTGGGTTTCTGGACTGCATCCATGTTCATGAGGAACCGATAATAGGAAGCTTACTCTTCTACCATATTTTGCAATAATTAAACAATATAAAAATATTTTATCTTGACAATGAAAAAAATCAACAGTTTTTCTTTACAAATTAATTTTAAAAAGCCCCTTTTTCCACGCTGTAGGTATGTAGGCTCTTAATAATAACTAATGGATTTTTCCGATACCATTTGTTGGATCATATTTTGAGATATTTTTAAGAAAACTTACTTTAGTTAAGTCTACGAAAGTTTGTTATTAAAAATTTAAAAATTTTTTAGAGCCTACGCGTTTCATCCTACTTAGAAACATCAGGACCTAGACTGATTTATATTTTACAAGCAAACCTCAATAGGGAACTACATTTGTCATTTTGGAAGCTTTAGAGATTGACGGTTTTATTTCTATTCTATAACGTTATTATTATTTAACGTGTTTCTGTTATTAACATCTATTTGGTCATTTAATAAAGGGTAACCGCTATCCTTAGCTTTTCTGATTTCAAATAGCGCATGCCTGTCTAGAATTCACCCACCGGCTATATTATGCAAAAGTTTAATATCATTGAAACTAAAGTCATCTTCAGTCGTCTTTAAAACACAAAGGCTTTATTTTCTTTCCATGCGCATTCTTGGCGATCAAGAAGTTGTTCGCATTTTTTATCACTTTCTAACAACATTCGGATAAATTACAAGTATCACATCTAAGACAAATTAAAGAAATATCTTTACAGATAGCTTTTTCACTGGGTGTTTAAAGGCAGAAACACACGGTGTAGCGGTTAGCTACATTTTTATTTACCTTTTATATTTGTCATCGTTAAGTTACGAATAGTAAACTTATCTAGTTTAAATTCAAGTCGAAGAAATAACTGAATAATGTTTCAACTAGAACACGAACACTTTGAAAAATAAACTGTCATTCATCTCACAATCAGACACACATCTACTTTGCATAGAACCTTCAGTAAAATTGAGATTATAATGAAATAATCTCAATAGAAAAAGCTTTCAATAAATATTTTTGTAAATTCCCTAAAAAGCTCAGAATAGGAAGCATTTTCAACCAGTTATTTGATTTAAAAATAATAACTATAAAATAATATTCTAATTGTAATCCTTTTAAAAAGAATTTTAAAAGTACATTTTAACCAGGGACGTGAATTTTAACTAAACTATAGTTTCAGTTCGGTTTCTGATACGAGAATTGTTTCTTTGTAGCATAATTGAAACTGGATGGAATTGTTTGTAGCACAACTGGCGCAGAAACAAAACTGTATAAATAAGATGCACGATGGATTGCCCCACTTTATATTTTCTTCATACATTGCCAAAATTGCATCATCTGTTTTCCGTTGCAAACATTCCTTAGTTTCACTTCTGAAGTGAAATTAAAAGCAGAGTTTAGTTAAAATTCACGTCCCTGATTTTAACTATCAAAAATCAAAGGTTTGGTGCCAAGAAGGAAACTCGATTTCTTACGATTTTTAAAAGAAGGAAGATTTTTTGAGGAAGCTTATATAAAAATATATATGTAATTGGGCAGTCATTTTTGCCGACTACACAGGCACGCTGTAACTGGACAGCTTAATTATCGCTGATTCTAAACAACTCAATCGTGACAATATCCAATGGATTGTAGTGAATAACTTATTGTCACCACAAAAACTTTGATACACACTGTAAGCCACCGCCGTATTTTCTGGGTCATTTATTATTCTTAGGTACAAAAATAAAGTATAATTTAATTAATGGAAGAAAGCGTACATTTTCTTGTAGGTTTATTATAAGTGGGAGAATGAAAAATCGTATCGTAAATAATTCGAAATTTCAGTATACATACCTAAATAAAAATTCATACAGTCCTTGGTCGAAATTTTTCCACATCTCAGAATAAAAGCTTATTCTTCCTATGCATTTAGGAGGATTGGGTGGATTCAAGCAGTCAAATTTTGAAATTGATATTGCTATTCCATAAGAAACCACGTAGTGTATATGAAATAACTGTCCCATCAGGTAACCAAAGGCGAAAAAGCTCCACGAAGTCAGTTTTTTAATATTCTAAAATTCATATACATGTATCATCATAAATATATCAAATTATTATTTAAATTGAGAAATTTTACCTCTAAATCTAGTTGAAGATAACCTATATATAAAAAGTGTAGCACGAATTCCTTGAATACAAGCCACCATAATATTCTAGTTAAATCTTTTAATAAATGAATCAGTCTTTCTTTAAGCAGCAAATTTTTCGAGTTCTCATTGATGCAAATTATATAACGATCAAATATCATCACAGGTCCAAATACTAATGTCGGAAAATATAGAATGTAACCAGAAAAGTTTACAAAGGTGTGATATGAAGCATCCTTTCCACCTTCGATTTTATTCATGCAGAAACTGAGACACTTTACAAAGCCCCATGATAGTGTAACTATCAATTTGTAGTGCTCTTCGAATGTGGTGTGTTCAGTTAATTTAAAATTGCTGTTAAGAACGTCTATTCCAGCTATCCATAAAAAGGAAAGTATCCAGGCGGCAATTTTACTTTTATATTCCGACACATAGAAAAAAGTAACAAACTGGCATAAAATTACAATTATTGCATTATAATGATAAGTGGCAAGTATAAAGGCAAGTCCAACTGTAGCGTGTGCAATAGGAACTGCCTACAAATAAAAAATAGACATAAATATAAATAAAAATAAACGGACCAAAAGAGTTTCAATAGTTTAGATAAGCTCTTCTTACTAAAATTTCATGTAAGATCTTTTTAACCTTTTCGTTTTTGATAATCATTTCATTATTTGTTGATTACATCACAGGGTTATAAGAAGTTTTTCTTCACTAAGGTCTTTCCTAATAATATGAGCTCCCGTCGGAAGCCTAAGAGTAAAAAAAAAGGGAACTCATCCAGACAGAATTCCGACTGAACTAATAAAACCTCTTGAAGAGGATAGCCCTAACGAGCTGTAATTATTGCTAAGAATTTTACATTCTATCTTGTTTTTTTGTTTTGTACATATTTTAATAAGTTGTAAATGTCTACAATATTGTGTTAAAAACGTTTTTTTTTTAATTTCTGTGGAAAGAAACCTGATAGTCTCCAAAAAATATTAAATAATGAAGAACTAAAGATTAATAAAATGTCTGGATTGTAGCCCTTAACAGAATTCTGTTTCTTTTCCATTTACTTTTTTAACTTGACTAATACAAATTCCTCAAAAGGGAAACGATTGCCTTTATGCAAACAAAATTAAATGCTTATCTAGTTCGATGAGGAAAAAAGATTAAATGACTAAAATATATTTTTTAATCAAACAAAAATACTGATTTGATATGATACGAAAATATGAAACTTACTTTAAGGCTTATGTGACGAACAATTTCAGATAATGATAGGTGAACTAAAAACCAAAGCACATTCGTCTTTATAAAATTTTTAGCAACTTCCCATTCATCATTTGTAGCATCTCTTTGCCTTCCTATTATACTCCAACCGTCCTCTAATCCATACACTGCTCCAGATGAGATTTCTGTGAAAAGTAATTGTTTTGTATTGGTTATTATAAAATATATATACTTACCGTCTCTTATTGAGTAAATTTTGTAAATACCACAGAATAAAAATATCATATAAATAATAAAATACGCGAAATATTCATATTTTGAGAGAATCATAGTAAATCGGTTTAACTTAGCCGAATTGGAATCCACAAAATCACGCCGCCACTGTGCAGTGTTTAATCCATTTGTCAAATATTTGTACAGTTGTTGCTGCTGCTCGTACAGTCATCAGTAAAACAAGCTGTCATTTCAGTATGTAAGTAGATTTAGATTTCTTTAGTTTAAACCGCAATATTTAAATATTTACAAGGTGATGAATGTTGTACAGAAGAGATTAAATAGAGGAACTACATTACGATTGTCTGCACTCAATAGCCAAGTATTCCCAGTCCCAAACAAACGCGCTGCTGTGACATTGAACTGTCAAGAGTGGCACACATTCAGCTAGTCCTTATGATGGTTGCGTTCAAAATTTCATTACTTAAAACAATTTTGCGCGGCACAAAAGAATATTTTTCAAACTCAAAAGATCCTAGTGAATAAACTTATCAATTAGACATATTTTGATATCATTATTCACTTAGTAAATATTACTTTCTACTCCTTACTGCTATGTAAAAAACCAATTTATTACATATTCCTGAATTTTTTACCTGGAACTTTAACTCCAATTAATTATTAGAGGTAGTGAATTTGACGTCGCACTATAGTTAAGAATAGTGAATTACTATCAGAGTATCACTATCAAGAAAAAAAACCTTACACGTACCGACTAATAAACAAATCCAATTTCGGATGCATTTCGATGGGTACTTTCCATCCTCGTCAGCGAATCAGGCAGGCTGAACATTCTGATGACTTGCAGTTGCAGATCCCGAATTTTGGGCTAATGCTCTCTCCGTTAAGCCATTCGTTGGCCTGATAACAGACTAAACAATGCCGTTGATATTGGTCCATTATCATTGTTCATGTTATGCCCATTTCTATATATGAACCAGCTTTCCCATACGTCCAGTTTGTATACCCTGTTTACTGCTTTTTCCAATTTTAAATTGTAAGCATAAAGCATTTGCTGGTGTTTTGTTTTAAAATTTAAGAAAAAACATTTACATAACTTCAATTCTATGCATATGCTTAGAAAACCTTCTATATATGAGGTTTATTTAAATTCGACTAATTTGCCGTTTGCCGCTTTCAATCCCAGCTTTAAAATCTACAGCTATTTTTCGTTGTTAACTACAATGCAAAGAACATTCTAGAATGTCAGCTCCATCTAACCTTGCACAGTTCTACTTCATTCTATTTATTCATTATTAAATAAAAATGGGATTTGGTTGAACTAGTTACATTTCGGACAATATTTTCAGCTTGGTTTCGTGTCTTATAAGTTATCTCCAAAAACATTTAAAGAATTTTACGAAAATTGTAATAATACATTTTTTCTTAATTCTAGACTAAATTTTATCGATTCAGTGGGATGGACATTACTTTAAAATGTCGGAAGTGTCGAAACATCTTAATTGACGATGAATCTCGGAATTTACTAAATGCTCACGGTTGTTCAGCAGATACCTGTGCAGATGATGAGGACACTTGCCCTTCAATTAAAGAGAATAAAGAGCTATATCTCAATGAGGACTCTTTACCAGACTGGATAAAAACCGAAATTGAGTGCTCACAATGGACGAAAGGAAAACTAAAATGCCAAAGTTGCGACTCAAGAGTTGGTTCTTTTGACTTTGTATCTGGGATTCGATGCCACTGCGCGAAATTTGTCCTACCGGCGGTACACTTGGTCAAAAGCAAAGTAGATTATCCTGTGAAGATAACTAGGGAGTAAATATAAAATAATTTTAATATACAGAAAATTGTTATTTTGCACTACATTCGTAAATACAATAATGAAATTTACATTTTATCTTTTATTTCAATCGGGTGGTTGCTTGAAACCATGCAAAATGTAGAGGAAAATGGAGCTGAGCTGAGAAGGGAATGAAAGATAAAGAAGAAATGATTGACTGTCGAAATAATTCGTACAGTGATACTCTGTAGTTTTATCCAAAATACAATGAAATATCTGAGATTGTAAAGATACAAAAAAAAATATATATATCATACCATACGACCTAACATTCCGATACCATATCAGAGTTAGCAGACTCCTATATATTTTTAAGAGCGGGACCCTGGTAATATAGCATTAAAACTTCGGAAAGTTTTTAAATTTATTTCTGACGTGTACATAACACCAAATATCGATACTATGGAGCACTAATGTATTGACCCAGATCATGTAACATAATCTGACCATTTCAAATCTGGTTTTTGGAATGTTGTACTCTAATTATCTGCAATGCTCGAGATAAAAAACTTTAGGGTCTTCCGCCATAATCTACCAAAGATGCTGACAGTAGGATACAATGCACTTAACTCTTGCTAAAGATGCAGAAGAGACCTACCAGAAGACAAAGCCTTTAAGACATATCAGGAACGTTGGAGCAAAATTTAGGAAAGAAATATCTCTTCCCACAATAGGGCAATTCCGCATGACTCCTATGATGGAGAGGCAAGCAAGTCGTTGAAGCTTGTTGCACTTAGCCATCGCCGAGCACTGCAGCGTCACCATCAAGCGCGGCATAGGTAACAATCGGTTTGGCAATCGTATTATACATCCAGAAGATCATATTTGGGAAGAGACCTCATGTCTTTCCAAAGAGCTTCTTGCAAGGCCAGATGGCCCGTGTAGCCTTACTCAAGACAAATTCCAATCGAGGATTCCAGTTCAGCCTTTTATCGAGTCACATGCCAAAATATTTGACTTCATCAGAGTACTTAATGGCCGTTCCTTTTATGTAGGACCCAGGTCCAGATGGTACTTTTCCCTAAGGCCCTCACGGTCACACCAGTTATGGACCTCACAAAGGGCTGACTTCATAACTTCGGTGACGATTGAGTCAAATTTGCCCGTGCCAATGATTACCAGGTCGCCTGCATAGCCTACTGCTTCATAGTCGAGCTCATGTAGCTTCGCTAGAAAACCGTCCAGAACTAGAGACCATAGGAATGCCTTAATGCAGACTATGGTGTGTCCTAGAATGGAGAAGATGTTCCGCTCCTTCATTCCTTCATTCATTCATTTAAAGCATTAAAGTGAACAAATGGCCACTAATACAAGTTTCCTCAGCTTTACGTATTCCAAGCAACACAGTCTAGCCAATAGCAGATCCATTTGTCCACTTTAAAGCTTTAAACGAATGAATGAATTTAGATTAAAATACCTAGTTATAAAAATAATGTAAGTAATTAAAAAGAGATTTGTCATATAGTTGTTATAATGAATAACGTTTTTCATTATAAATGTGTTTTTAAACAGCTGATTATCAGTAATAAGAAGTAAAATTCTTCAAAAGATTATCAATATGTAATGGTCTACACTTTTAGATGAATAAGCTGGGAGATCGCAGGATGAGGGTGCGATAGGGATGAATGGGGAGAACACCAGATGACAACTACTGACAAAATACACATTGAAGCTAAGCTGATAAAATCTATTTCAAGTAAAAAATTAACAAAATATTAATATGAGCTTTAACGTAATTGTCTATGTTAAGTAGAGAATAACTCCGAAATATTGAGAAAAATTGAGATGAGTCGTAATAGAGTAACAAACGTTGTACTTAAATAGACCATATCTCATTACTAGTACTAGTACTATTGGTTGGTGAGACAAGGTTCCATACATTTTTGCCCATTCTCCTTTACCTAATATATTGTATTTTTTTAATAATTTTCAGTTTTTTACTGATCAAACTCGACATTTTTCTCCATTTTCAACTTTTAGCATTTATTAAAAATAAATATATAGATTAATTAATATTATACAAGTTCCTGGAAATTAAAAAATCCAAAATTGTATACTTACCTAAAAAACAACAAAGAGAAAACAATATTACTACACAATATCACCAAACGAAAGCGTTCTTGTGAAAAATGTTGATTTTATTTTGTCAAACATAAGACAAACGGTACAATCAAATGGCAAGAAAAAAAGATATAATAATTGTAGAACGTTGTTATCAGAAATAATTTGTCTTTTACTTGAAATCGTACTTTTGCAAAGAACAAATAAAAGACACAAATCTAGCGGGGAGAATGAAAAGATTGTAATAAAATGTCACTTTTTAAAAAATATATTTATATGTAATAAAATACAAAAACTCATGGTATATAAAGGCTAAATTACTTTAAAATATAATTATATACTACATATACATATATTTTAGTTATTTTCTTACGTTAAAAACACTTTCTTCAATATATCTAGTATCACATATGTTTTTCTTTTTTAAAAGATTCTTTTAGAAGATACCTTAGGCAAAGTCTCAAGAGAACTAAAGTCTGACTTAATATCTAAAATACATATGTAAATCTGCGATTACAAATTAACTACAATAAGCTCGTTTAATTTAATTCTACATAAAAATATTGTCTCTACAAAGATTTCGTTTAAATTAGTTTCAGAATATTGAGAGAATTGTGGAAATTAGTTTTAAAGTACAAAAACTAAATAAACTTAAATTATTTGTACTTTCTGCGGCTGCTGCAAAAGTAAATTTTACAGATGTGAATGCATTGCCTACTTTAAAGATAAAATAAATTACACGTACTAAAAAATAAATTGCTCTTATCTAATATTTCCCATGTTGTAAACCTGCTCACTATGTACTTAAAATTAAGGAAACATACAAAAGTTTGAAAGAAAAATAAAACAATATAATACAAAATAAAGGAACGACGCTTGTGATGATCATAGTGAAAATGTACACAAATTGAAATTAATTCTAAAGCAACTTATAATTAAATTATTTGAAAACTATATTGAAATTCCACAATACACTTAAAATAGCTAAGCTATGTTTTGCAATAACACAAAATATAGTGTAATTTCACATATGTACATGCTTATCCGACTATCACTGATGTGCAACTATATTGCTTTAAGTTCTATGAAAATAATCTAAACAACAATCACGAAAATTCAAATTCAGATTGTATTTATCAAATATAAAAAGAATATTACTGCCGTGTAAATATTGATGTTTTTCGCTGGCTGAATTTCTCTTTCGTTCTTTCGGGGTTCTTATGGTATTAGTGGTACAGAGTCTTCAAACTTAGAGCTATCCTAGTAAAATTTATTCTAATTAAAATTTTCCTAATTTAAAAACATACCTTTAGTAATCTCCTTAGGTATAGTCGGGAAAAACTAATAAATATCCCCGTCATTTATTACCATGGAAATTTATAGATATTATTCAATAGTGAAATTTCTTTAGGAAATTATAAATTAGCTGCCCAAAACTATACAAATATGAATTAAAAAATTTTCTTCATTGATTTACGTTGACCGTTGATTTACACTTTGATAAATTCTCTTTATCGAGAGGGATTCAGCTTGCATCTCATGCGTTTTGAAAGCACCTTTAAGTGGAGGTAATTATCCCTTACATGAGTGCAATGCGTGCGACATAAATTTTGAGTACATATTTTTTTATATGTGGTGGAAGAAAGAATTTGATTATGCAAATATAGTTTAATTATGCAAATATAGTTTAATTATAGTTTAATTGGAAGTACATGGTAATGCTTTAACAGATATTTTTTATGATGTTCAATTCAATCTAGATTGGATTAATTGTTAGTACAATTGAAGCACACGTAAATTCCTTTTGGAATTGAAAAAGTAGATAAAATGTTACCAGTCTCATTGTGGAACTAACCTGTAAAGTATTTCCCAGGTTGCCGCGTATCCCTTTGCATTTTCTTCAGAACAATCTTGGGTTCCGGCGCTTGACTTTTTATTACTATTACCAGGTAAAGCATAAAATTTTCACTACCGCACGTGAACTTTATTTTAATCGAACTAAATGCATTCGCATTTTGTTTGGAATTTACTACAAAACTGAGACTACTTCAAAATCTAACCCAAAATAATAAAAAAATATATATCTAGCGATATCCTATTCCACTCCAATTTTTCAATTTTGCATTTACTCTTTTAAGAATTGCATTGTACCCTTGGCAGGGTGTACCACTAATTGGAAATTATTTCCCATGTTACAAAATCTTCTACCGTATGTAACTTCTAATTCCCTGAATTACGAAGCAATTTTCATTAAAGATATAATTTCGTGATAAAATTTATCGGAAACTAACTCTAATGAAATGTTAGTCAACTGTTTATTTTTGGTAATTATAAAAACTAATAATGTATAATTTGTGGAAAAAGTTGCTTTTGTTAAAACTAACACCACAAATCATAAAAATTGATGAAAATAAATAAATAATGCAAAAAATTAAATGAAGCCTTTATTAGTTTTGGATTTAATTCCTAGGTACCTAGAATTTTCTACCATTATGAATTAAATTGGAAATTTGGTTTCAAGGGTGTTATTTATATTTTTGAGAGTGAATGAGAGTATCCTTGAAAGCTGTGAAGTCGATCGCTACCTTCCGAAGATTTTGAAAATTTTGGAATTCTTTTCTATTAAGGCGAATCAAAAATGGCTCATATTGCTACCGAGCAAGCAATAAGGAAGCAACCGAAATTCGATTTGATCTGAATTTTGGAAACCATCTTTGGATCGCACTTCAACTTTAGATGGTATAATAAAAACAGAGCATAAATTTTTATGTGCGGTTCCATGGCGTTATGCCCAAATTGGAATTTATAAAGTATAGAGTGCCGGAAATGAATTTTATCTTCATTCATAATAAATATTTATTCCCCAAAGTTTAAGAATTAAAAAACGATTCCTATTTAAGAGGGCAATTTACCCAAAAAATTAAAAAAATTCCAATTTTTATTTTTTTTTATTTTAGTACCTAAGCAGTGTTTTCCATCAAGACACTTCTGTGTATTTTTTTCAAATAAAGTATAATTTTCCTCATATTTTATGCTAATGGGACAGGCCTTCGTCCTAGCCTACCTGGGTTTGGAACGCCTCTGCAGTTACATAATAGTAATACAATAGATATATAATAGAATGACTTACACATGGACCTGGACAATTCTAAGAACTTATAGTAAGGTAAAAAATGTTTTTAATGGAATATTATAAAAAAAGCTAGCACAGTTTGTGCAGTATAATGTATCTTAAGTTTTTTGCATTTTCCCAAAATTAAAATTATTTTGTTCTCTAACTTTTTTGTTTTTGAAAATACCCGCTTGGTTTTTTTGTATAATCAGCGCTATATTCCTTACAAACTGCAGAATTAAAATTAAAATTGAAATAATATTCTCTGAGAAAAAAACTGTTTTTCAACGAAAACTTTCAAATAACTTTGAAATTTTTATTTTTATATTTTGGGATCATTTAGAATAATATTACAACCAAACCCATGCTACAGTTTGTAGACTTATATGTAAGCTTCAAAATAAAGAAATTATTAATTAAATATCTTATATAGTTTTAAAAATATAAAGTGTTTCCTGTGAACTTAGAGATTTGGGGGAATTCCTTCCACCCCGAAAAGGGGGAAGATTAGAAAAAAAAATTTAAGTAATTTCTTCATATAACATGCTTACATGTAATACATCAAAAAATCTCAATTTTTTGTCCATAAATATGCAAATTGCCCTCTTAAAAATACAAATTCAATAATATTAGCCCTCGATTACTATCAAAGTCTTCCGTATCATACAACGAACAACTAAAGAATAAGCGCATCAAATAGAGTAAACAAAAAACGACAGACCTTTCTTGCTAATCTAATATTACCATTTATGAAAAACCTATAAATGATATGCTTTGATAGGACAATACTTTTTAATGTTCACCACCGCAATACTGTCTCAGAATAGTTAGTAGGTCATATTATAAAATTAGCTGGAATGAAAAGGGTTAAATTTTCAATAAAAAAAAACTGCGGAGTTTATCTATCCATTGCAGTCAAACAAGTCAAATTTTTCCATTAGCTTGTAATTTTGATAGTTAAAAATTAAATGTCATTCTATTCCTTGGAAGTAATTAATTTAATTGAACCACTGTGGAAAATTCGCTGCTTTGTGGAAGGAAAAATCTCTGGTCAGAGATATAAGATTAGATTAGAGAAACTCTTTGAACGAAAGCCTATTTAGAAAACTGGTAAAAACTTGTATCCACCTTCGATGTTAAGTATAAATAGGGCAACAGTTGAAATTGAAAGAGTTTTCAGTAAAATGTCAAATGCAATTTTACACTTTTTCGCAAGCGAATTTCCTCATGTTATACGAAGCTTTTCATGCAATTTTCTCAAGCACATCAATGGACTCTGGAGTCGCGTTCAAAGAGGGTTAGTAATATTCCTAACAGTATTATATAAAATTAGAAATGTAGTATGCCCTGAAGAATCCAAGATTTAAAACAATTATTACAAAATAACAAAGAACGCAACTGCAAAAACAAAAATTAAATAAATTTTAATTTTGCAAGTGGAGACGTGTGATACACTAGTTTGATTTTTAAATTTGTTTTAACTCTCATTGTCACATTGTTAACTCTCAGTTGTTTTATTATTGTTTTATTCTTAATTTTTTATAGCCATTAACACGCCACTCCTGGCATCAAGGCGAATTTAATACCTTGTTTCTCAAAATCAGTAAAACCATTTACATACAAACAACCTAAAAACATTACGCTCCTCTGGTCGGGTAAATAGCTAAAAGGTGTAGGAATATTAAAGGCTGTGGATAAAATATTTAAAAACACATTTCTTCTTATTCTTACAGTGGAGTACTGAAATATCTACCTGGTACATATAAGTAGTGGGTAGTACCTACTACCTTCTTCCACTACGCACGAGGTAACAATAATTACCGGGTACACGGCTTAACCACGTCGATTGGAACAACGTCTCTCACACATACCTTTTTGGACTAGAAGTAGATTTCGCGTTTCACACATGTAGTCAATGACACATGACGATTTTACCCGTCCTCCGTATTTATTGTAGTGTTTATCAAGGACGAAAAGGACATTATATAGAAAAGACAAGTTTTTCAAGCCAGGAATTCTAAAACATTACAATTTTTCACCCCCAAGACGAGGAAGGTCCTTTTCAGTACCAAAAGGACGAAAAAGGTGCTATTCAGAATACACAAATTTTCCACTTCAGGAATTCGGAAATCTTACTATTTTCCTCTTGGCGGAGAAAGGTCTTTTTTAGAATCAAAAAGAACGAAAAACGAAAGTCAGAATTCGAAAATATTACTCCTACAATTTTTTACCTCCAGGCGGAAGGAAATCCTCTTCATAGACACCCAATTTAGTGGTGTTGTTAAAAAGAAAGTGTAAATTTGGTCGAGAGAGTATAAGGATACACTGTTCCCGAAAGGAGAAAAGGGTAGCGGAGGAAGAAGGTGGCTTCTATGAAAGCAACAGCAAACAACAATTACCATATGCCACCTTGGCTATTAATTCCTAGGTGCCCATTAAGATATTTGAAAAATTCAACAGCTAACAGGATTAAAAGAGAAA